>PVLD010009970.1:0-73546 GCA_004027595.1 Dinomys branickii | reverse complement strand
CAACAACAACAACAACAACAACAACAAAACCACCAATAGTTGCTGCTTTGCATATTGATATCTTCGAAGTGTGTGTTCAGGATAATA
Organism: Dinomys branickii; assembly: GCA_004027595.1. NCBI lineage: Eukaryota > Metazoa > Chordata > Mammalia > Rodentia > Dinomyidae > Dinomys > Dinomys branickii. The sequence goes on along the minus strand of PVLD010009970.1, from coordinate 73,459 downwards.
CATACAGACATACAATATTGATCAAATAACCCGTCATCAATTATTCCTTAGCATTAAGTGATATAATACAATAGTAGAACCATGTTAGCCCTCCTGCATATATGTATATTCAACCTTTGATTTTTTAATACATTGCTGGAATCTAATCAACGATCAAGCAACCTTGAGAAAATACATATGTGCTTGGTTTACATGTATTACCAGGCATTATTTATAAGTAATTCCTGGTATCTGTTCTCAAAATAATCCTGTAAGGCCAGAAAAAGAATTATCACCTTTTTACACAAGGAAACTGAACTTTGGCAAGGTCACACGATGAAAAGGCAGAGATAGGACTTGAATCCACAGCTGTCTGCTTCCCAACCGTCTGGCGATGAATGCAAAAGGTGAGGAGGAGACCAACCATGAGAGGGGGAGGCCTGGGAGACAGAGGCCTCCTCCAAGGGCCTGAGATGGGTGACCGGAGATCCTGGGTTTAGAGTGGGACGTGCTGTGTCAAAGACAGGAAAATGCAGAACATGAGCCAATGTCTAGGGAAGGACTAGCTCAGCTGTTTCTTGGATGAACTTGAACAGATGGCAGGATGCACCATTGGTAACTTGGAGGGTTTTTTTGTGTTTTGTGTTTTGGGTTTTTTGAGACAGGTTCTCATTTGTATAGTTCAGGTTGGCCTTCAACTCATTGTGTAACCCAGGCTGGTCTCAAAATTATATTGATCCTTCTGCCTTGGCCTCCCAAGTGCTGGGATTGCAGGTGTGCACCACCAGGCCCAGTCAGTTTGGAGTACTGACTGGTGTAAAGACACAAACAGGAGATACATTGTACGTGTACAGCACATATATAGGATCTGAGAGTTAGCTGATTGGATTAACCTGAGTAAGAAACGCCCAAGTAAACTGGATCAGCACCGTTCTGGGTGTGGCTGAGGGTTTACTGAAGGGTGTGAGTGACACCACCCAATCGGCTTGCTGCCTGAATGGAGTAAAAGGCAAAGAAAGAAGGCTGGCATCTGTTTCCTCAGAGGGGCTCGAGCCTTCACCTTCACCTCAGATGTTGTCTCCCAGCTTCCAGCACAGACCCATCAGCCTCCTGACAGGGACTCACGGGACACTACCGTGAGCTCCAGGCCTTTGACTGGACCTTTTGGATCTCCAGCGCACAGATGGCCCTTTTGCGCTTATCCATACCTGCCCACAGGCGGCCACTGTAAGCCAATCTTGTAAATTCTTATATATTTGCCCTCTTGCGTGAAGTCTGACCTCTAGTGAGCACTGACATATATAGGCTCGGAGGTCTATGGATGAGTGGAACGGAAGGGTGGTTGGGAAAGCGGAAACTCATGTTTGTTTAGGGTGCACCGTACTCCTGTGCACGAAGTGCTCTGGGCTACTGCAGACACCTTTTGGGGCACCTGTCCTGCCACACTCCCTTCTTTTGAACTGCCCCATCCATAGTCCCTCCTGAAGGCGCATGCCCAGGCAGCCACATGTGTCCCATAACCTCACCATCATACCCACAGGTGATGACACTAGGGGTCCACAAGGAACCCAACCCAGGGCAATCAGACTCACTGGCTCTGGAAAGGGGTTTAGAGCTCTGAGAGTGGGTAAACAATGGGCAGCTCCGCCATCAGGTCACAGTGTTGAGGCCATACTGGGCCACGAGGGGCCACGTGCAAGCACAAGCAGCCTTGTCATCAGAGAGAAAGCACAGCTGCATGAGAGATGGTGCTGAGGAACGTGGTCCTACCGGGGAGCAGGAAGCAACCCTTCTTCTCTGCACTCATCCTTTCCTCGGGCGCTCACCAGACTACCCATTGCAACTTTACAACAGGGTTCCCTTTCCTTAAGCTGGCTGGGGAGAGTTTCTGGTCCTTACAACCCAATGGCCTAAACTACGACATGAACAACTTAAGTGTGAAGGTCCTGGTGCAGCATTTGACTCTACTGACAACTAAAAAATGCGGCTATTGTTGTCTCTTTTGCTTCCCAAGGAAACCTGATGAGACAGAAGGCATGAGGAGACTGAGAGTCATTGACACATTCAGCAAACACTGGCTGAGTTCCAGTGGTAAGGACACAGCAAACACAAGACAGCACGCACGAAGAAATGAATGAGAAAACCTCAGGCAGCAATAAAGAGCCACGAGGCAAGTAACCCAAAATGATCTACTACAGCTCCTAGAGACATGAAAAGGAGCCTCCACAGAGGTAACAGTTGACTGAGACCTAAATGACAAGAAGGAACAGGCCATGCACAAATCTGGGAGAAGAGAACTCAAAGGACAAGGCAAAGCAACAGAAAGACTTTGGGGGCAGGACTGGGTTTGGTACAGCCTCAGGGCAACCCAGGTGGGCCCAGTGGGCAGTTAAGTGCAGGTCCCCGTGGGGGTTGTGACTCACCCGAGGTGTCTGGCTTTAGTTCTAAACACAATGGGATATGCTGGAAGGACTTCAGAGAGCTGTAGGAAACAGTCCTCCAAAGATGTCTCCAGCCTAATCCCCAAAACTAGTGACTACACCACCTTACACAGTGAAAGGGACTTTGCAGCTGTGATTGCAATACAAATATTGGGCACTCACTTCGGCAGCACATATACTAAAGTTGGAACGATATGCATCTCGAGACAGGGAGACTGTTCTAGATCACTCAGGTGAGCCCAATGTCAAAACAAGGTTTCTTGTAAAAGGGAGGCAAGAGGCCAGGAGCCAAGGACGGCAGGATGATGATAGAATAGAGCTCCAAGCGATGGAAGGAAGGGGCCGTGAGCCAAGGAACACAGGCAGCTTCTAGAGGTGGTAAAGCAGATAGGCATCCGGGAGGAAATGCAGTCCCCCAAACTCATTTCTGACCTCTGGCTTCTAGAACCGTAAGAGAATAAATTTAAGTTGCTGTATGCCACTAAGTTTATGGGGATTTATTACAGCAGGAGTAGGAAACTAATACAGGTGCTGTAGTCTGATTGCTATTTCTAAACCATCGCTCTGGCTGCTGTGGACTGAGGTGGGAAAAAGAAGAGCCTGAGACCCAGCAAGGAGTGTGGGGCTTCTCCCGGGAGGAGTTGGCAGTGCCTGGGCCCAGTGATGTAGAGGAGAGCACCCAAGTGCACGGACCCATCATGGAGGTAGAAGTGAAACAACTTGTCACAAAGGAGAGATGGCACCCAAAGATGTCTTCTTGTGGGTTTTATCTGAGAGGCTGGGTGGCTGCAGGTGGTGCTGGCTGAGAAAGGAGGCACCAGTGAGAAGGGGGTTAGAGCCATCAAGACCACCCAGCCAGCAGGTAGCAGGCTTGGGACTAGAACTTGATGTCCTGATTTTCAGGCCCAACGTGTTTGGATCTGTGAGAGTGAGTTCATTAAGGAAAAGAGTTGGGGAGTTTGCTGGTTAACATTTTGTTACCACTTACTGTATTAATCAAGGTTCTCTTGAGAAATAGACCAATAGGCCGTGTGTTGTGTGTGTCCGTCCATGAGACAGACAGACGCGAGTCACAAACTCAGTGGCTGCAAACGACACAGATACATTGACTTATAGTTCTAGAGGCCAGAAGTCCAAGATATGCAGTTGGGCTTCCTTTTTTTCCAGAGCTGCTGAGGAAGATCCATCTCCTACCTTCTAGAAGCTCTGGCTCCCTCTCGTTCTCTCCCCTCCATTCCTTTCACCCTCCCTCTCTCTCCCTTAGTCTCTATCTCTGTTTCTGACATCCCGATATCTTCAAGGTAGGCCAGCAGGTTGGAGGCTCAGGGTAGTGCTGGTCCAGCAGTTCATTTCTACACGTAGTCTGCCAGCAGAATTCCTTCTTGCTGGGAGAGGACAATCCTTAGGCCTTTGCCTGATGGGACAAGGCCTCCCCTCATTTATAGAAGAATATCCACTTAGAGTCTGCTGACTTAAATGTTAATCTCATCTAAGAATACTCTCTGAGGAATATCTAAAATAATGTTTTAACCATGGCCTCTACCAGGAAACTTTTAAATGGCACGTAAAATCAGCCACCAAACTTAATGTTAATATCAGGCTCTGTGTGTGTGTGTGTGTGTGTGTGTGTGTGTGTGTGTGTGTGTTTAATCTATATCAGTTCACAGTTAAAAGGGAAAGGCAGAGGGTCAAGAACTACTGTGTGCTGATCCACAGTTAAGGGCTGGGAAGAGAAATGGACAAGGAACTGAAACCAGGACTATAGAGGGAAATGGTCCAATAAGGAGCCACAAAATAGGGTGGGGCCCTTTATAGTGGATCTCAGGGTGGGTACTGAGGCCTGGGCAAGGAAGAAGGCTCTTCCACTCCCAAGCTGTGGCCTCTGGTGTCTAGCAGGGGAGCCTGCCAGTAAATTATGACCAAGCAGAGTAGGGTAAAACAGAAAGGAAGTGTAATGCCAAGTAGCTGGGGATCTGCTTAGCTGGAGAAGTCAGAAAATAACAAACAGTGCTCAGACTGAGCCAGGCGGGAAGGAAAGGGCAGCCCGTGTGAAGGGCTGTGGGAAGAGGAAGACAGCAGACCTGTGCAAAGGCCCTGAGATGAGAAAGAGCTGGAAATTATCAAAGAATCAAAAGAAGCCCAGTAGGCTAAGGGAAGAGAGGAAGAGAGGGAGTCAGAGTCGGAGATAGAGAGACAGAGAGAGAGAGACAGACAGACAGAGAGACAGACAGAGAGAGAGCGAGACAGAAACAGAAAAGTATTACATGAAGCTGAAGAGATGTGGCCTTGTAAGGGATGGTGTTTGGATTGGATTCTAAATGAAATGGAAAATCACTGGAAGGTTTGGGCAGAGGAGTGGGTGATGGGCTCTGCTTTGATTTTTCAGAGTTGGCTCTGGCTACTGTGTGAGCCCGCACTGGGGGGCAATGGCCACAGGGGGTAAGGGGTGCTATCCAGGTAAGCAACAAAGATGGCTGGAAGCGGAAGCAGTGGGAGGGGAGGGTGGGAAAAGGGGCTGGAGTCACCACCCAGAACCTGCCAGCAGAGTACCCCTGGGAGGCGAGAAAGGGAGAAGAATGAAAACCCAACCCAGTTTCTTGCTCTATCGGGTTCCCTGCTGGTTACCAAGAGAGGAAAACTGGGGAGAAAGAAGTTCTATGTCAGGATCAGGAGCTCAGTTTTAGGGCTGGGGCATAACTCAGTGTTACAGCACTCGGCTGGCATGTGTGAGTCCCTGAGTTCCATCTCCAATACTGCAAAACAGAAGAAAAAACAAAGAAGAAACTTCATGTTAGGTCAGGAAATTGGCAGACTCAGTGTGGGCCATCTCAGCTGTCTTGACGGTGACTGGGAATGAGTGAGGAGGCGGTGGCCTTCATGGCTGGTGGCAACACAGCTGGGAAGTCCGCAGGCTTCCCGGAATAATAGCTCTTCTCGGAGTAACAGTACAGATCACAGAGCTGCTCAAAAGCCCTCAGTGCTCATAGAGTTCTACTGTTGCCTATGAATACCCTCCCTGGGGTAGCTCAGGTACACCTCACTTGGTCTAAACTAATTGTAGGAGCATCATCTCTCCTGTCTGTGATTGGCTCACTGGTGAGCATGTCATCATAACTCTTAAAAAGAGATCGCTAGCTGGACACGGTGGTATATGCCTTTAGTCCCAGCTACTTAGGATGCTAGGGCACACGGATCGTTTGAGCCTAGGAGTTTGAGACCGGCCTGGGCAACATAGTGAAACTCTGTGGTGGGGTGGAGGTGGGGGTACTGTGGAAAAAGAGACAGAGAGGGAGAGACAGAGAAAGTTGGTGAGCTCAGTGGGTGAGGATGTGGTACCTGGGGCTACTGCAGGCATCCTGTGCTCAGGCTGACCGAATGAGAATATAGGCAATAACCTAATTTATTATTATTATTATTATTATTATTATTATTATTTTGTGGTGCTGGGCATCCGACTCAAGGCTTCACCCATGCTAAGCAAACATTCTACTTCTGAGCTACAACGCCAACCTACAGTCTGTTTCCTAGTGGAATAATTGAGCTTCCGGATCTTTGCCACATCAGCCCTTTATGGTACATGAGATAAAAAATCTCTATTGCTTTAACTATTTTGAGTTGGTCTTCTTTTGCTTGTAACTGAAAATATCATTAATACAGTGACCATGCAGGTAGTGAACAGTCCTTGCCTGGTAAAAGATGACACAGAGTATGAGGAAACTTGACAATCTCTAGGCGCTACTACTGTGGCCTGAGTTCACTGGCTTTTGATCTTTTAGGAGTGATGCTCTCTCTAGGCTTAGGGGAGTCATCATGGTAATTTGGGACATCAGCTGAGCAAGTCCACGGGACTACAAAAGTTATAGTCCTGGCTGGAGAGGGGAGTTCAGTCCCAAAACATAGATTAACTGTCCCTGGAGCTGACATCATGATGATAAATCAGACACAGTTCCTGCCCTTCAGGAACTTCTAGTACAATGGAAGAAATGCACACAGGCTAACACTGGTGAAGTCTATGGAAGCTGCATTTGCTGATTTGCAAGGTGGCCAGATACAACTTCACGCAGACATTTTAAAGGACGGTAAGAGAAAGGTCAGGGAAGAAGACATTGCTAGGCAGAATTAACAGTACATGCAAACTCAGGGCACTACAACTTCGTTGGGAAACTATAAACCTCTTGGAATACCGCAAACTGGTCCAGCCTCTGTATAGGTTGTGCACCTCTGGGGACTTTACTGGATGTCTTAGAGGCTCAGCATTCCATGTTCAAGAAAAAGCGGCTGGCGGGAGGAACAAAAGAAGAAAAATACCTAAACGGTTGCACAATTAGGTAACAGAATAGATCTGCAAAGCACCATGTTTGGCGTATATTAGGTGCACAAGCAATGCCCTTTATTTATTACCCACCCGTTACCATCACATGGTTCCAATTCCCTAGCTGCGGGACCCAGGTGGCTTCCTTCCCCTTCACACTCATTCCTCAGCCTAGTAGCGAGGCCCCTCGTCTCCCACAGACGTTTCCTCAGGCAGGAAACCTGAGCCCACTGCCTGGCCCAAGACACTTCTGGGGCGGCGTGGTTTGTGTTACTTCTTCTCTTCTCTCTCTTTCTCTTTTTTCCCTAAATGCAACAAAATAAAACCAAACAAAAGCCCAATGCCTGGCGTGGCTTGTCAGGGAGTTATGCAAGTGTGTAAAAAAATAAAATAAAATAAACACTGAGTTTTCGGCATTTGGGGTGTTTGATTAGGCACAAAGTGGAGCCAAGGGATGGTGAGACACAGGGAAGACTCAGGGTAGAGTGGAGAGAGGGGACACAGGAGGGCCCGAAGGGGCCCTGGACCAATTCAGAAATGGCTATTTGCCTCCTGCAAACCTGGCAAGGTTGGCCGGGCATGGTGGCACATGCCTGTAATCCCAGCACTCGGGAGACTGAGGCAGGAGGATCATTGTGAGTTCGAGACCAGCCTGGGCTACAAAGTGAGCTCAAGGCCAGCCTGAACTGCATAGCGAGACTCTGTCTCAAAAAGACAAAAAAAAAAAAAAAAAAAAAAAAAACCTGGCAAGGCTTGCTGTGTGAGCCCCACTGTGCACATGGGGTCCAGAGGCTCACTTTCTCCAGCTGCCTGCTCTCCCATTCACTAACCATCAGACACTCTGAGGGCCACTCTACCCATCCCGACATTGTGAAGGACCGTGTGCCCTGGGCTCAATAGTCAGTCCCCACCCTGAAAGAGATTCCACAGCCTGTCTTGATTACTCACCCCCCAACCTACCCACAATCAGCACATCTCTTCTGCTCCAATTTAACTGCCACTAACTACAGTTGCAGCTCATCTTCCTTCACCCACTCTGAAGTGAGGCAGGAGCACAGCCGTTTGCCACCAGGGGAAGCCAGTCTCCCTCCTCCCTCTCCAGGCTTGACTTCAACATCATCTGGGTCACCGCAGGTGTCTGCAGCCCTTCAGTACTCATCCCACAAACATTTATGGAGTTCCTATCCCTAACCAGGCACTTGCACTCTTCATTTCGCTGAACCCTCAAAACAGACAGAAGCTGGAGGACCAGAGAGGTTAAGTAACTCTGGCAGGGCTGCACAGCCGGTAAATGATAGTGCCTGGACTTGAGCATAGATTGTATCTACTATCTGTTTCAAGTTTACGTGCCTCACCTGGGTGCCCAGGACCTTGTAAGAGTGACATTTTTTCTAAACTAGGAAGATGCTCTGAAAACTTGAACCTGAAGGCAGGGAGAGGGCAGTCAGGACTACAAAACTCTGTTGCGCCTACTCTTTGTAAGTCTCCTTGTTCCCGTTGGGGAACTAGGGTCCTGGGTCTTGTTCCGACCCCAAGATGCACTGAATTGTGCCGGCCCTCTGTGTGCTTGGAACCCCCCCGAGGGTGTGTGTTGGGGTACAGGGGACTTGTCCCTCAGCCAGCCTCACGCCCAAGGCGCAGCAGCCAGCTCCGGGCAAGGGTGTGCGGGAGGGGGCTGCGGACTCCCGGGCCCAGCGCTCCAGTCCGTTTTTTCTTGTGGATCCCAAGAAGGGGGGCCGGCTGGGGGTGGGACCGCGAAGGGGGGATTCCCTCCCGCGTGCGAGCTCGGACCGGCCCCTCTCCGGCTGGGCGCTCCGGGCGGCCGAGCGGAGGCGCGGCGTAGATACGAGCCCGGAGCGGCGAGCTGGAGTGGGGCCGTGGTCCCTAGCCCTGCGGGCAGCGAGGGCCTCCCAGGACCGATGCGCCGGGTGGGGCGCTGCCCCCCAGGGCGAGGGCAAGAGCCGCCCGCAGATTGAGCAACTTGGGAACGGGCGGGCGGAGCGTGGGCGACCCGGGTGCCCAGGACGGTCCCGCGGCCGGCCTCGCCTTCGCCTTCCCGGGCCTGACCCGCCCGCTGGCAGCTAGAGGTGAGTCTTCTCTCGAGCGCCCGGTCCTCGCCCCGTGCCCCATGCCTGGGACCCGGGTGCCGCGGCCCCTCCCGTCGGTTTTGGCTGAGCCGGGTTAGGGGGAGATAGGGACGCGGGTACCCGACTCCTCTCCTCTCCTCGCGCTTAGGGAGCACCCCCTAGACCCCCTCCTCTGAGCCCTGCCCCCCAGTCATCCCTCAAGCCAAGTGAACAGTCGCCTCCCTTTGCTGCCTCGGCCCCACTTCTTCACCCCTAAGCCCTTCGCTCCTACCCCAGGTCGCGGGATCGATCAGACGTCCCTCTAACAGACACTCTTCATCTCTGGTCTCACTGCCTCGGACGTCCCTCCCTGGACCCGTGGTCCCTGGTGTCCCCCGTGCCAGTCCCGCAGCCCGGGCTGGGGTCCGACGTGGCAGGCAGCTGCGCAGCGGGGCGCACGACTCCCAGGCCCGTGGGATGGTCTCGGGGAGCGGACCTAGGCCGGGTGGGGGCCGGTGGGGGCTTTGTGGCCCGGCGTCCGAGAAGAGCACGGATGGCGTCCGGGCGCGGCTGCTTGGAGGCGGGGGTTTCTGGGAAACTGGCCTATCGGCCTTGGAGAGCTCTCTTGGGCCCTGGGGTGGGGGCGGAAGGACTTTAGGGCCATCTCACCTCGGGCACCTGTCCTGGCCGGGATGGGACTTGGGGAGAGAAGAGGAATGTGAGCACCGGGGCGGTGATGGATGGGTGTGAGTTAATCTTTCTGCCTGACCCGGGTTTAGGGGGCGTGGGACGGGCCCCAGCACCGTCTTGGCTCCTGAGAGCCGATCCCAACAGGTCAGCCGGGCACCTACTTAGTCCTGCCCTGGCCGCGCGATTTTTCTGGCCCCATAGGCAGCCTGTTCCGTGGCCACAACTCCCAGCCCATGGCGGGTCCGGGGAGCGCTAATGAGAAATTATCTGGATGGTTTACATTTTTGGGTTGGTATCCTGCCCGGAATGGAGTACCAGTTTATCCTGATAGTGTGGAAGGCAAGAAGGTTAACGATATTCCATCCTTCTATTAGGACTGAGTCTGCCCCTCAGCTCCACCCACAACCGTGTCCTCCTCCCCAGTGTGTGGCCTTCTCTCCAACGTTGCCTCTCTGTTTGGTCTCTTGCCAACTCTGCCTCTGACCCCATCCGCTTCTCTACCTGTGAAGTTTCTGCCTTCAAGTCAGGTGGTGGACCCCTGAGATGGATGTTCCTTTGCAGTGTTGATTCTTTTTTCTCCTCCCAAAAGTGCTTGAAACTGTTATCATCCCAGAGGTGAGGGAAGCCACTGTTACTTGCTCCAGTGAAATTCACGTCTGGATCCTCCTCTCCATTTGCCAGCTGCAGTTGTGACTGCAGGTGATTCATATGGGAGTTGGCCAGCCAGGGGCAGATGATAGTGCCAGGGCCCGGGCTGAGAGCTGGAGCTGGGTCTGTGGGGGCTTGCATTTTGCTGAGTACTGACCCCTCATCCCAGGCATCATGCTGGCAGCACAGAGAGTACAAAGACCTTCTCTGCCCCAAGAACCCTAAGGAAACTACACACAGTGACATGAAAATCTCACAGACCCAGGTTTAATTCCAAGTTTGTCTGATGCAGTGTTTGTGAAATGTAAGAACTGATGGAATGGATCTGCCCCAGTGGTCTACTACCTTGTCCAGACAGAGGTGCAGTTAACTGGAAATCCTATCAGTTTGAGTGATTGCTTTCATGCCAAGTTGACCACAAAGATAAATGCAAACATGGAAATTGCATGCCAGCGCTCAGTATTAAGTTGGTATCCACACCATATGGGGAATGGTATGTTGCTTTTTAAGTGGCCATAGGAATGAGACAGGAAGCCTTGATCATACAGAATATGACAGATACATTATTGAGACCTCATTCTACCATATATGAGCACCAGTCTGAACAGATTTACATAGTACTTCATTTAAGCTCTAAAGAATCAACTCTCTTGTAGGTAAGGAAACATCAGACCTAGTAAGCTACTAACCCAAGGTAATACAGCTGGCAAATAGCATTTGAAGCCAGGCATTCTGACTCTGATGTTTGAGCCAGTGACCACCACGTTATGTATTCAGCCTCTGAGACATTGTTCTTGGGGCTGAAGACCCCATCTGGTAAACTCAGCTGAACATCCGTAATCTTGGGTAGTGGAAGAGTATCGTGGGGGTTAGGAAGATGGGAAGGCTTTGGTGTGTCATGCAAGGAGTGCTGGAGGGGCACGCAGGGGTTGGCACTAACAGGGCATTTGGGGGAGCATCTCTGCAGGCTCCAGCCATAGCACCAGGTGGGACCCATCAGCCTCGTGTAAACACTTCTCACAGGCAGCTTAACCACTTGAGTGTATCTGACCTTCAAAGCCAGTGGGAGAGGCCGGGAGGGAGGCACATAACTCCCTCGGGGATAATGATTTATCTCCTGTGCAGGTGTATTTATCACCCTCTTCCAGGGCCTCTTGGAGAGGTGAGGGGGTGAACTGGGTACTCAGGAGCCGAGAAGGGAGAGGAGTAGGGTGGGAATGGAGGGGCGCCTCTGGCTTGAAGCTCAGCTTTCCCATTTGGAAGCCAGCACTCAGCTGACACACCCCACAAGCCTGTGAAATAGTCATATTTATCCCCATTTGCTAGAAGAGACTGAGGTTCAGAGAGGCTGAATGACCTTTCAAAGGCCACTGACTGGCAGACAGCCAAGCAGTGCTTCCCTAGGTCTACTGCAATTCCTGTGGTATGGGCCAAATGTCCACTGTTTTCACAGGCCCCTGGACGAGCCACATGGGCAGGGCTCTGTTCTGAGGGCGGGTGTCCCGGGAGTGCCGGAGAGTGAATGTGTGCGCCCGAGTTCACAGCAGAGCTCCTGTCCTGGCTCCAGGTAGGGCTCTGAGGCTCAAGTGTCCAGCTTCCCAGACACATCTCACCAGGGAGGGGCTGGCCCCCTGCCCCCATCACCCCAGCTGCTGGGTCCAGAGCCCTGGCTTTCACGGGGCTGGGGGATTATGGCCATTCTCTGTGTCTCTGGCCAGGGCGGGCATTGCCGCCTCTTTTATCCCCTCACAAAGGCCAGGCCTGCCAGGCCTGCTGTGTCAGAGTTTCTGTGCCTTGGGGGGGTTACTTCCTTTTCTCCCGCCAAGCGCAGAGGGCCATGCAGAGTCTGCCAGCTTGCTGGGGGGCCGCTGCTTTAGCCCCAGAACAGGTGAAGAACACATAGGTGACTCCGCACTGGAAAGAGAAGGCTGACCGGTCAAGTAGCCAACAGAGCTCCCTTCAAACGATAGGATATTACTGCAGCATGAAGTTTGTAGGCTAGGCTTAAAGATGGACTTCCAGTGTGAGCTAGCCAGTATTAGTAAGGGGTGGGGCCAGCTGCTCCCATTACTGATAAATCACCAGCAATCCGTAAGTCTGGTTTGAGTGTTCACCATATTTCAGCAACTCTTAAGTAGAGAAACCTAGGGAGGGGAAAGTTTAAAGCATAAGTGGGGGGCCCCAGGCTACACAGAATTAACCCTCTTTCTCCTTTCTTACAGGTTGGTTTTTGGGGTAGCCTGTTGCAGTGACGAAGATCTCCCATGTGACACTCAGAGGAGGCTTTGAGGAAATCTGCCTTGGAGGACCTCAGTCTGGGCTGATGGAGCCCTGGGCTCCCCACACCCTCTCTGTCCACAATTGAGAATTGGTGGATTTGGGCTGCAGCCCAGGCCTGAATCTCCTGTTGCTGACCCAGCCTCGGAGGCGCTAGCAAGAGCCCAGCACCACCCACTGCCCCCCAGGGACCACCCCTCCTGCCGGGGGCCCGGAGCTGGAGAGTGACTATGCGGCTTGGGCTCTGTGTGGTAGCCATGGTTCTGAGCTGGACACACCTCACCACCAGCAGCCGAGGGGTCAAGGGGAAGAGGCAGAGGCGGAGTGAGTAATGGAGTGGCCAGGGCCACCGCTGGCCTCGGCAGTGGGAGAGGGCCACCGGGGGGCCTTGGGTAGTCATTCTGTGATGAACATCGCAAACTTCTGCTTTGTCTAATATAACTTTGTAGGTCTTGCAGTAGATTGTCCTGACTGTGGAGTATTCAGTTTGTGGGTTGATTTGTCGAGATTATCTACTTTTTAGATTACTCACTCTGTCCTACCCTTTGTAGACTGCTTTCTGCATTAACCCCTCTCTTGTGGGGATCCAGTTTGTGGATTATGCCCTCTGTCATGTCATCAGCTTTGTGTGGTATCCACGGCAGTGCTTTCAGGAGGGGTCCCCACACTACTGTGCTTGGTTCCCTCCTCACTCACTTCAGGGTTCAGGGCTCCTTTGATGGCTGAAGTGTGGTCCTTCCATGCCAGGAGCTCTGTACGTGTGGGTGATGGGCAACAGGACTTCCCCTGCCCAGATCTTAGGCAGGAAAGGTGGCCCAATGAGGGTACAAGCCTCTCCCATCCTGTGGATTTTAAACAGGCTCTTGGGATTCGGGGAGCCACAGTGGGGTGATGGGGAGGCAAGTAGGCTGAGGTCTGGTCCCACCACCTGCACACCTGGGTAGCTCTGCTTCTCTGCTTTCTGTAGTGAGCTTCCACAGGAGGTACCATTGGAAGAAAGAGGTCTCAGTTCCAAAAGAGAAGCAAATTCCATCTTGTTGACATGAAGAAAAGGGGAGAGATGAGCCCAAGGACACACAGTCAGAGTTGGAACCCAGGTCCCCTGATGCCTATGAACGCTATTTTTTTAAAAACAGAGCTTGATGTAGTTTAAGATTAACCTGTCAGAACCACACACGCCCCATATACAGTAGGCATTCCTTACCTCTTGCTTAATATCTCCAGTGATGGGGCCTGTATGTCATAGGAGCAGCTACTGTGTGACAGGGACCCCTGTTAGGGGTTGGGAAGGAGCCTCTGGACTCCCAAAGACTCCCCATTCCCTACATTCTCATATTGGGAGTTGTCTCATTGCAGGTGGGAAGTCCCCCTGAAGTCCCACCCAGCTCCTTCCTGCTTTACATTTCCCTTCAGACTGATCCCCCCACCCCACCCAGGAAAGTTGAAAGGCATTGCATAGCCAAAGTCAGAACTCAGCCCAGGGAGAGAAGCTCAGAGAGTTGATGAAACTGAAAATCCTGGGCTTAACAAACCATTAGAGGTGGTTAGGTTTAATCAGCAGCAAGGCCTGGATTTTCCTCCCTTTGTCATCTGTTAGGGCGAATATTTTGGCCAGATGTTGTTTAGTGCTTTAGAATCAATCCCTTCTATTTCTAAAATGAGAGAGAGAAAGAAATAGAGACAGAGAGACAGACAGACAGAGAGAAAGAGGGAGAGAGGAAGAGAGACTAGCCACACTCATGACAAGCCCAGGTGATTTACATGTACAGGGCCACACACCCACCTAAACCAAGGGTCCTAAGACCTGGGTTAAAGTCTGTTGAACTAAAAAGAAAAGTTCTAAACTGGTACCTGTAAGGGTCTGCTTTCGGCAGTGGCCAACCTAATGTAGTAATTTTGATTGCTCACTCTTGATACACATCCAGGCAACCTCAGCATGTAGTGTTGTCATTACCAAGTGGTGTGAGAACCATCCTTGATGGTGACAGTCAAGGACAGGGCAAGAGGTAGACAGGCTTGGGCACAGTGACGGTCCAGAATGACAGAGGCTCAGGGAGGTAAGACAGTGTCTGCCAGGAGGCAATCTTTGTTACTTAATCATAAAATTACAGTTATCAGCCGGGTGTGGTGGCATACACTTGTAATCCCAGCACTTGGGAGGCTGAAGCAGGTGGCTGGCCACCAGTTTGAGGCCCGCCTAGACTATATATTGAGACCTTGTCTCAAGGAAAAAAAAGTCTTCAAGCTGAAATGTAATTTTCCAGGAATACAGTAAGACTTACATGAGTTAATAGGTCTACACTTGTGTGAGGTGCTGGGGATCGAACCGTCACACATGCTTGGCAAGTGCTCTTTGCCACTGAGCTGCATCTCCAGTGCTAGATAATCATTTTGAACAACCTGTGTGAAGCATCAAGCTCTGTGCAGACTTTAGGATGCAGGTTGTGGACTGTTTCACCTCAGGGTTTTAGGGGAAGCGGGGAAGGGAGGAGACCGAGACATCTGTGTGTGGCTTCTGGGGGCTCTCACAGTGTGGAAGGGCACTGGGCAGGGTGGGAGATCAGAGCTGGGCTTGCTGTGTGACATCCATCAGCTGCATGTCAGGAGGGCCCAGAAGCCACAACTCTGACCCTCAGCTCTACACCACTTTTGGACTCAGAAATGTCTGAGCAATAGACTCCCCAAGGGAAAGAGGAAAAGTTGAGCAAAGCCCTTCACTCTGCCTATGAATTATGAAGACCCTAGAAAGGCTGCCCTTTGCCCTCACTCCTGGGGGACCCCACCCTGAACCCTGCTTCCCGCACAGCCTCTCTGAGCCTCAAATTGGACCCTCACACTCCCTACCCCTTGCCCTGAATAGTCCCTTGTTGAGCCCTTTTTCTTTCAACCCTGTCCCCTCACATAGCCCCCCATTCCTGCCTTGAGTCCCAACTCCTCCAGATGCTGGGATCATCGCTTTTGCTTCTCTGACTGCCCCTCTTACACCTGGAGTTGGCACCTCTCCTACAGTGACCACCCTTGCAGTCCCTCTCTCCTCAAACCCCTATGCATTGCTTGGGTCACTCAGCTAACGTCCACCAAAAGCCAGCAGAGCCAGGTCCTGGACTGCAAAGGCAAATCTTGAGGGTCTCTCGGTTAGTGGGAGAGATCACTCAATCTGTCATGACTGCTGCCACAAGAAGAAACCAGGGGCTGGTAGAGCCCAGAGGGGATGGGGGGAGGAAGTGGGCGCCACTAGGAGTAGCTGGGGAATGACCCGTAAGTGGGATTCCGGGGAGCCTCAGGGTTTACCTGGGCCAGCTCCACTCCTATCTGGTTTTCATGCTGGAGATCTTTTGCATTAGCAAAAGGTAGTCTGCCATGAAAGCTGGAAGTCAGCATCCATCAGGATGGAGAGAGTCAGGCCTGCTGGGGCTGAGCCAAGAGGCCTGGGGACAGGACCTGCAAATCTGGACAGAAGTCAGATGGTGACACCCTTTGTGCTTACCAGGATGAGGAGGCTGGGCTTGTTCTGAATTCAGCTGTGGGTGATAAGGAGCCATGCAGAGATTTCATTCTGAGGGCACACATTCCAGCTGCAGGCAAGGGTCGAGAGCAGCTAGGGGACAGACAGCCTGGCTGGGCCATGCAGAGAAAAAGTGAGGGTCTAAGCTGTGCTGAGGAACACTGGGTCTCCCAGCAGGGGCAGACACAGGGCTTTCTGAGTGTGCCGCAGATAACACTGGCTGCCAGGAAGCCCTCCCAAGATGGGGCCTTCTCGACCCTTCCTCTGTCTGGTCCCCGAGGCCCCACTCCCTGTCTTCCTTCCCACCAACTTAACTCAGGTCTCTGCTATTGGTTAGTTCCTCTGAAGCTGGATTCCACCCCACAACCAAGGGCATCACTCCCTGGGTCTTGGATACCTCCCCTATCCTCCACTGAACTTAGCGCAGCCCACCCTAAGACCCCATTCCTGTACAGTCCCACACCCTATACTTTAGTGAGCACAGAGGTATCTGTTCACTTGCCCACCCGTCCTTGATCCTCTGTTCGTACCCTCAATCCTACAACAGGGGGCAATACCCTTTTGGGGCTTCTCCCCTGCTCCCTGGACTCCCATTCAGAAATAAGACAGTCTCTGCCCTCCAGAGCCTTTTCCAGTGGGAGCAGAAGATGTATATGAGGTGGTGTCTGCCATGATAGATTTCAGGACCGTGGCATGGGAATTTGAGATATGCACCATCTAAACTTACAGGGCAGGAGGCAAGATCAAGAAAGACTGCCTGAAAGAGGTGACTTTAGTTGTGAGGCTTGAAGGAGGCAGTCAGGCTCAGGAGAAGGCAGGGTGTTCCAGGCAGAAGGACCAACATGAGCAAAGGCACAGAGGTGTGGAATAGTATGATGTGTCCAGAGAAACAAAAGTAGATACTACTTAGAAATTGTGTTGAGAGATGAGATGGGTGGGATTAGCTCATGAAAGCTTTCTAAGCCTGGCAAAGAGTTGGATCTTACTTCTGCAGGTGATAGGCATGCGTGGATGGATTTGAGGCAGGGCTGTGACACCATCTGACTTCTGGGTTAAGAGATCCGTGGAGATGAGTTGGGAATTGGAAGAAATAAAGACCATGGGGGGAAGGGCTGTGAGCCAGATTCTGTTCCTCAGGCGGGGATCGGTTGAGCCTAGCAGCTGGGCAAGCCCTCATCCCGGACACAGCAACTTGAAAGGGTCTTACAATTTTAAAGATTGTTGGAGACAGGAGACAGGAGGGATCCCAGGAAGGCACAGTCCTGCCTCATTCGCTCAGGAAGAGGGGCAGGGAAGGAGAGTGCTTGGGAGCAGCTGGAGCACAGTAGGTAAGTGGGCAGGAAAGCCCAAGCTGTGCAAGAGGGTGTATGTATGTATGTGTCTGTCTGTCTGTCTATGAGAGAGGGAGGGAGAGAGACAGACAGAGAGAGATAGAGATGAGGGCCAGGAGGAGGCCCTTTCCCTGTCTGAGCTCCTCTGACCCTGCAGGGCCATCTCCCTGCAAGGCCCTGTAGAGCACCACTCTACCCTAAAAAAGCAGCAAGAGGGATCTTGCTAAACTGCCAGTCTGACCTTCCTTCCATGGTCCTTTTCCTCACCAACACCACAAGGCCCTGTTTTCTGCTCCACGAATACCCTAAGGTGTTCAGTGCCTCAAGCCATTTACACAGGATGCTCTTGCTGTGCAGTGGACTTACTTCCTCTAGCTTCTGGCACAAAAGTGCCTTGTACCTATTTCTGCGTCCATTGCCACTATGAGTGGCCAGCCCTGCTTCCCTCACCATGGCTGGGCTTTCTTTGCTATACCTACCTGGGTCTTCTGTTAGGGTTTCAGTGAAACTTTGGGAAATGAGCCTGTTTTTCTTGGATTCACATCATATCTCCCGTGTTAGTCAGCTTTTCACTGTTACCACAAAATACGTGAGAAAAATAGCTTAGAGGAAGGTAGGTTTCGGAGGCTGCAGTCCATGGCCGGCTGGCTCCATTACTTTGAGGTCTGTGGTGAGGCAGAAACACCACAGCAGAAGGGTCTGGAGGAGGATGCTGCTCACCTCATGGCAGCCAGGAAGTAGAGAAGTAGTGAGAACCAGGGAGGAAAAGACTGCTGACCAAAGGTCTCCAAGGTTATACCCCATGACCCGTTTTCTTTGCCTGGCCTCTGCCTCCTAAATTTACATTACCTTCCAATAAGGCCATGAAATTATGATCTTGACAGGCATAGCAGTGCATGCCTATAATCCCAACACTTTGGGGGGCTGAGGCAGGAGGATCACCTGGGCAACTTAGCGAGACACTATCTCAAAATAAAAAAAATTTAAAAAGGAATGGGACTGTGGCTCAATGACAGAGCTCCCCTGGGTCTGATGCCTGATACTGGAAATACATATGATTAATCCACTGATGAAGTTACAGCCCTTGGAATCCAATTTCTTTCTAAAAGCCCATCAGCTAACACAGTAAGCCTTGCATGGAGACATATTTTTTTTTTTAGTAGCTCAGAAAAGTACATTTTCACTTTTGCTTCCTGTGATTGAAGTTTTTTTTCTTTACATAAAATTTAAATTTTCATTAATTTCAATTTTAAAAGCTTGTGAGTTGACAGGTTTGAAGCTTTGCTGCTGGAATTAAATAATGTGAAGAATTAGCCTCACTCAAAGAGTGGTCAGTCCTCTACTGTCAGCTTCCTAGAGGTAATCTTTGTGTCTGCTAGGACTGTCGGCATTTGCCTGGGGTCTCCATCATGCTGGGTCAGTACGTTTAGGGTGGGAGCTGGCTGTGGAGGGCAGACTGATATGTGATTTAGGTTTAGGGGCTTTGAGTAGACTGATACCAGGAGACTGGAGTCAAATCAGCCAGGAGGGTGTCAGCCATGCTCACATAATGCTTCTTTTTCCTTGTTTATTAAGTACTTTTATTGTAAGAGGCTACTAGATTTTCTCAAATGCTCTTTTGGCATCCGCTGAGACAGATGCTCATGTAGTTTTCCCCTTTGTCCTATTAATATGGTAGCTTACAGGCTTTCATATCTTGAAACAACTTTGCATTCTTGAGTAAATCTGGTTGTAGTATACAATACTTTTTATATTCTGCTGGATTCACTTTACTAGCACTTTCTGTGCACTGGTGCATCTATATTCATAAGGCTTAAGATCTGTAAGTACGTACTGTACTTTTCCTATGTTTGGTATTAGGACTATATTTTCCTCATGAGTTGGGAAGTAGTCCCTCCTCTTCTATTTTTTAGAACTGTTGACAAAGGATTGTTATTAATTTTTCTCTAAATAATTCATAGAGCTTACCAGTGAGGCCGTCTGAGCCTGAGCTTTCCTCTGTGAGATGCTTTGTTGTTACGGACACAGTTTCGCTATACTTTCATTCTGCTTCTTTTTGAGTCAGTGTCAATCAATGGTGGATGTGTAAAAGTTTATCCACATCGCAGGTTGTCTAATTTCTTGGCATACATTTGCTCACAGTACTCTCAGGGAGACGTAACACCCTCCGGATACCATTTTCCTGGGACCCACTCCCGAGTAAAGGCCATAGCCCCACTGTTGGACCCTACACGTCGCAGAACCCCCGTCCTGTGTGCCTCTGTCCCCTCTCTGCCCACCCATTTGCCTTGCCAAGCTGAGAACACCTTTGGCTTCTACCCCCGCTTACCAGAGTCCCTCTCCTCACTGAACTGAACCCTGCCTGTCCCTGACCCCCAGCCCTGAGAGCTTCCAGACCCCATGGGGCTCAAATCCCTCTGTCTCTGACTCCAGCCTCTACCTTTCCCCCCAGCCAAGTCAAACCCACCTCCTGACCTTTATGTTGTGACCCTCTGTCTCCTCAGGTCTCTGCAGAATCAGTTCACTCTGTCTCTGAGCCCAAGAATCCCCTCTCACCTCCTCTGCTCTCTCCCCGCTGGCTCTGTGCACAGTCTTTGAGGTTCTGCCCTTGCTTAGCAACCCACTTTTCTCCTTTACAGCCAACTTCTCGAAAGATATGTTGCCATTTCCTCTGCTTCTTACCTTGCTTTCACTCCTCCACCAACTGCCTTCCACTCCCCACCCCCAGTGTCCCACTGAGACCCCATCACCACCAGGGTCACCAACAACCTGTCCGCTGCTGTGAGGTCTCAGCAACATCCTGCGTGTTGACACCTCCTTCTTCTCTTGAGCATATTCTTCTTCTGGCTTCCAGGATGCAATAAGCCTTTCTTTCTTTCCTTCTTCCTCCTTTCCTTCTTTCCTTCCTTCCTTCCTTCCTTCCTTCCTTCCTTCTTTTGTCTCTCTCTTTCTCTCCTTTTCTCTCTTCCTTTCAAGACAGGATCTTACTATGTACTCCAGGCTGGCCTTGAACTCACTGTGTACACCCAGGCTAGCCTGGGACCTGCACCAGTATTCCGGCCTCAGCCAGCGGGTCACCTCAGCTACTATAGAAGCTAAGGCAGAAACCCAGAGGGAGTGTTCATTTTGACAATGAATTAAGTAAAAAACAGTGAGTAACAGACAGTTCCATACCTTCGAGGGTACTTATTTGTGATACAGCTGAATAAAAGTCCCAAACTGGAAAAATAACCCTAAAGACTCCTTCATGACTGCAGTATAGCATTTGGAGTATTTTTGCTCATGCGGTGACTATCCCAGCAAGAACGATACTCAGTTTTAAGTGTATTAACCAAATAGTAATCTGATTCTACAAAGAAATTTCATGTTTAATACAATTCATCTAGTCACACTTTCCATTTCCGCAGCCCCTGTGTTTTCCTACATCTGCCTTTTATACGCTATTTCTCTCTTCCTAGAACATACTAGCTAAGAAAACTTGGTTGAGTGATTTATTTCTACTTTACTTATTTATTTATTTTTGGTTGAGTAATTTAACCTCTTCATTTAGTCATCTGCAAAAATGAGAATTATTAAAAATAATAGAACCTACCTTGTAGGATATTGGAAGGATTAGATGAGTGAGCACTTGTCAAGTCCTGAGAATGGAATTGGTGTTCAGCATTTAGCACCACACTACCCTTAGTATGACTATTATTGTGCTGTTATGCCCATGGCTGCGTTTTAGATTGTCCTCCTCCCTTTTCCTGCCTGAAATCAGGAATCACCTTGGAGTGCATATGACTGCTAACAGCCCTCCCGAGCATGCATCCTTGGCTCCCTGTTTCCGGGGTGGAAAGGGAGACACATGATTCACTGTTTTCCCTAGTCTCGCAGATGGGGACTTCGGCTCCAGGTTTGGTTGGATGCGCAGCTTGAGCGTCAGGCACGCTCTCCTGAGCCATCTCCTGCCCTCTTGCTCTGATTTTCCCTACTCTCTGTCTCTAGCTTGTGTCTATGACTCTTCCTTGCCTGGGTCCTCCTAACGACGCAGTCTTCCTTCTCAGTTGGATTCTCTTCCTGTGGACATGTTTTAGCGTCTGGCCCCACAGTTCATTTATAGACATCTGGGACTCCCCCCAGACTCCCCCCAAGTCTTCTCTGCTTCTTAGCTGTAAGTATTCCCTGAACATTTTTTTTTAATGGTGACAAGGTTTATTTGAAAAGTGAGGGGTGAAGGAGAAACTGGCTCTGCAGAGTAAACTTAGGCCAAACAAGAGAGGAAAAGAGAAAAGCAAAAATAAAGCACACCCTGGTCTGGAAGACATAGAACGGGCTACCGTGAAGAGCCAAGATAGCCCTAAACACCTCCCAAATCAGTCTTCTTCTCAGTGTTTAGTATGTCCACTCTACAGAATTTTGTGTATGATTTCTTTACCTTTCTTACCTGGGTGACCTAGTTGTCTTCCTTCCAAATAATCCTTTGGTCTCTGGTCTCTACCCTGGCTGCCAGAGGTTCTTTCTAACATGTAAATTGGGCCAGATCTTACCCCTGCTTAATTTTCCAATGGCTCCCTGTTGGCTAAGTTGCTCCAAAAAGGTTCCAAGAATTAAACTGCAAAACAAGTATTGCTGAAATATTTGGAAAACACAGCTTACTGTCTCCTCTTTTAGGTAGTCACACTGCACGGGAGTGTGATAAAGATTGCAAAAGCCCTACAACAAAGGTTTGTGTGACATGCCAGTTCTGGGTTTTACCTGACAGGCTAGGTTTTTCTCCACATCCTCCTATGACAGTCAGGAGAAATCTTTCAAGGAACACTCTTGGAGAAATGCTGCTTGGCAGGTTGAAGTTCACGTTCATGTTCCTTAGCATGACGTAAAAATAGGACATTTTTCACCATTCCCCTACCCATGTTTACCTCTATCTCAGATTGTCTGTGTTTCTCCTAGGTGTACTTTTGTTCACCCTCCTAGCCCTCCTGTGTGCAGCACTTGTACCTCTTATTCCTTACACAGAACCTGTATCTCTCCTTTTGAGTCCACCGTTGCTTGGCTTTGTGGCTGTGGCCCTTTGCCTCTTTGCTTTTTTTCACTGAAAGGTCAGTTCCTCGGCCAAGCTTGTTGGCCTCACTATCCCCAAGACTCACCATGCGCATAGTACATGGCAGGGGCTCAGTAAGTGTTGGCTGAGCAGCTGAACGATGGAACAGGATCAGAGCTGAGATTCAGTGCTATGATGGGAGAGCTCCCTGCCTCTGACGGTAGTTTTAAGCAAGGGTTTGTCAACCACAAAACCACTGACATTATGGGCCAAATGGTTCTCAGTTGTAGGGACTGCCATGTGCATTGGAAAATGTTTAGTAGCATCCCTCATCTCTTCCTCTTTGATGCCATGAGCAGAAGGAGAAACTGGATCAGCAGAGCAAACTTAGGCCAAACAAGACAAAAAAAGAGAAAAGCAAAAATAAAAGCACACCCTGGTCTGGAAGACATAGAATGGGCTACCATGAAGAGTCAAGATAGCCCTAAACACCTTCCAAATCAGTCTTCTTCTCTCTGTCTCCTCTAAATAGATTTTTGTGTATGATTTCTTCATCTTTCTTGGTGAAGATAAAAAATGATGATAAAAATGTGTCTAGGTGCCAGGTGCACACACCTGTAACCCTAGAATTCTAGGAGGCTGAGGCAGGAAGATGGCAAGTTCCAGCCCAACTTGGGCAACTTAGCCACTTAGTAAAACTCTGTCATAAAATAGAACATGTAAAAAGAGTTGGGAATGTAGCTCAGTGTGAAAGCCCTGAGTTCAGTTTCCAGTACAAAATAAAAGAGGCCTGCCTCTACACACTGCCAGGGGAACAGATCATCCCTGGTTGAGACCACTATTCTAGACATAGCTTATTTTAGTTATTTTCCTGTGTCTGGGTAGGTGATTCTTAGGTGGTTTAATCCATTCTCTTGTCCCTAAAACTTTATCAGCCAGGCATGGTGGCACACACCTGTAATCCCAGCACTTGGGCGGCTGAGGCAGGAGGATTGGTGTGAGTTCGAGGTTACCCTGGATTTCATAGTGAGTTCAAGGCCAGCCTGGACTGTGTAGTAAGACCACACAGTAAAAAAGCAAACAAACAAACAAAAAAAAAACCCAACTTTATCAGACATAAATAAACCCTCCTTCCATAGCTGAGGCTGGATTTTCCTTTCTCTGGGGAAAGTCAAGTGAATTCCAGGAAGAGTGGAAGATGGAGGCGCCAACTGAGAAAAGGCATTTGTGCTAGAGCTAGGGAAGCAGGCGGGGTGGATGGGAGCCTTCGTCCTAGGCCTCAGCCTGGTTCCCTGGGGCAGGAAGGATGCTGCGATGTGCACAAAGGGGCCTTGCAGAGAGCTGCCAGCCAAGCCCAGGCCTTCTGAGAGGCACATTCTTGGGTAGAACAAAAGTCCCGCCGACCCTCCTGCTATCCCTGTGAGAGCTGGGAAAGACGAGCCCTCTCCTGCAGCTGCCTTCTCACCCTTGCTCCGTCCTTGCAGTCAGTGCGGAGGGGAGCCAAGCCTGTGCCAAGGGCTGTGAGCTCTGCTCCGAGGTCAACGGCTGCCTCAAGTGCTCACCCAAGCTGTTCATCCTGCTGGAGCGAAACGACATCCGCCAGGTGGGCGTCTGCTTGCCATCCTGCCCGCCGGGATACTTTGATGCCCGAAACCCCGACATGAACAAGTGCATCAGTGAGTGTGGGCGCACTGGAGGGGGCACTGGAGACCACACCCTGGGAGAGGGCGATTTGAACTGTTAGTGGCCTGTGAGGGACCCAGAGGGGACACTGATGAGAGCAGATGAGGCTCTTGATTTGTCTTGAACTGCCAGCATGGTATCTCTCCAGATACCCCACTCCTACTCCCTAATCTGTGTCCAACGAACCCATCTCCTCCCTCAACACCTGCCCCATCTCTATTCCTACAGGTCACTCTGTCCCAACTTGTCACCCAAGCCACAGACCTGACGACAAACCTCTCACATGTGCTGCTTCCACCCAACCGTCAATGTCCATCTCCTTTCCATCTTCGTGCCATGGCCTTACCAGCACCTCTCCCCCAGACCATTCCAGTAGCTTCGCCATTGTCCTCCAGCCCTCATGGCATTGCCTCCAACCTGCCCTCCGCACTGCAGCCATATGCTTCTGAGAATACAGTCTATCCCAGGCCACTTCTGCTGGAAAAGCACTGCTGGCTGCACACTGGCTGCAGGGAAATCCAAGTTTGGCCAGCCAACTCCTTCCCTCCTTCCCTCTCCAATCTTCTGGCTCCACTTTGCCACACCAGCTACAGTGCTCCAATGCACAGGCTGGCCTATCTCCATTCCATCTCTGTCATCTCATCCGTGACTTACTGGGGGACACACAGTGAACACACCCGCCTCACAACAACCTTTGGAGGAGACAGGGCCAAAGGGACACCACCCTTTGTGGCTGATAACTTAGGGGCACGAGAGGGGATGTTGGCCTCCAGCTTAGCCACCTGAGTTCTGATCTCAATGCTGCTGCTTATTCATTTTATGGCCCTGAGCCTAGCTCAGGCTCTTAGCATCACATCTTTAAAATGAGAGTACTATTTTTACCCCCTGGGGTTGTTGTGAGATGCATCTACAAAGCTCTTGGTATCTGGCACTCAGTGTGGTGTACCTGCTGTTGCTATCTGAGTTCTTATTTTACTAGCAGCCAAAGCCAGGAGTCAGAGCACAGGGCAGGAAAGGAGGGATGGAAAGAGGGAGCTGAGGCTGAGATAGTCACAGAGGTGAGGAGGTACAGAGGCAGGTGAAGTGGGGAGCTTGCCAGGGTGGAGGTAGGACCAGGCTGTCCCCTCGGTCTTCAAGGTGTTGGGAGGCAGGGGGTTCCTGGCTGTGCCAGCTGCTGGGAAACTGGCAGCCTGGGCTTCAGGTGGCAGAAACTGGGATGAAGTCAGCCCTGCCCACAATCCGGGAAGGGGGAGATTGTGAAAGACCTGCCTGGCCCCAGCCAAGCCCTATACAACCCACCCTCCCCCGGAGGAGGGAACTGGCAGGAGGGAAGCAGGGAGGGACCCAGAAGTCCAACCAAGGTGGGTCCTGGAACTTGGGCTTGCACAAGAAGAGGAATTTGCCCTGGGATTGCTCCCCTCTCCTCCGAGCAGATTCCCTCCACCTCAGGCAGAGGAGAGCCAGAGCTGGGAGGCTGTGGATGCCCAGCAATGAGGGAAGGGGGTCCACCCAGCCACTCTGTAAGCGTTGCTCTGTCCCTCTTTTCCGCTCTGGGTGGGGGTGGGTATGAGGTGGGCTGCCAGGAGATGCTGAAGCGTGCCTCTCCCACCCCACCAAAGCCAGAGGGCCCCCTTCTCTAGTTCTCCTGAAACCAGTTCTCTTAGGCCTCATCTTGGGTCCCAAGGCTTGATGCTGGGTTCAGGCTGAAGTTGGCTAAGGGTGGCAGAGTTCCAGTCAGCCTGGGGGGGGCGGCCCCTTCAGCCTCCTCTCTCCTGTGCTGCCTTCACCCATGCCTCTCTGCTCCTCCCAAGCTGTGATCGAAAATGTAGGGCAAAGTCCTGGCCTCTGTGTGGGTGGGCATGGATCGGTGGGGGTTGGGGCTGGGCGTGAGGGAAGTATGCATTCCAGCTGGGCCAGAAGTTCCCGATTTGGTCCTGTTCACAGAATGCAAGATAGAGCACTGCGAGGCCTGCTTCAGCCACAACTTCTGCACCAAATGTCAGGAGGGCCGGTATTTACACAAGGGTCGCTGCTACCCAACCTGTCCTGAGGGCTCCATCCCCACCAATGGCACCATGGAGTGCAGCAGTCCTGGTAAGCTGCACTGGATGCTGCAGGCAGAGACTGGCACCGCAGGCTGAGGGGCAGGATGGGGATTTGGCCAGAGACCTCGTGCGCTGGGACAGTGTACCCAGAAAGCTTATCCCACCCCATCTCCTGGGGTTCCCGTGTGGCCCTCTCCACCCTCCAGACTAAAAATGATTGGCATGAGGCCCAGCACAGGGCAGGTGTGTGAGGCTCCCCTGAGGTGTTCTGGATGGGGGAGGAGAGTCCCTCCTCCTCTTCCCTCTCCCCATTCCTTCTCATGCCAGCACAATGTGAAATGAGTGAGTGGTCACCGTGGGGACCCTGCTCCAAGAAGAAGAAGCTCTGTGGCTTCCGGAAGGGCTCTGAGGAGCGGACACGCAGAGTTCTCCATGCGTCCGGGGGGGACCACAGCATCTGCTCTGACACCAAGGAGACCCGGAGGTGCACGGTGCAGAGGACGCCATGTCCTGGTGGTGAGCTGCAGCCTCTGCCCCCTTGGGGTCCAGTCACCTCTGGAACCTGGCTGATACAGCAAGGCCAGGTGGAGAATCCTTGACTCAAGGCCTTGTGTCGTCCAAGCTGGAGGCCATGTCCTGGCAGACAGCAGTGCCCCAGAACTGCGGCAGGAGCTGGAAGCTTCTGTGGTCTCCAGCCTTGCAGTGTCACCATTTCTTGT
Source organism: Dinomys branickii (assembly GCA_004027595.1). NCBI lineage: Eukaryota > Metazoa > Chordata > Mammalia > Rodentia > Dinomyidae > Dinomys > Dinomys branickii. Next base: position 46,740 of record PVLD010009970.1, on the reverse strand, counting down.
GGATGTTCACACTAGAAGGACCCTTGGGGGGGTCACATGGGGGATGGGCTAAGCCCCAGAGGTGTGTGGTGATTCAAATTAGATCACACAGCCTGCAGTGGCAGCGAGGTTGCTGCTCCTCCTTGTCTGGCCCCAGAGGTTATGGTGAGAGGTAGGGGGTTGGGTTGTCCTGCTTATTCTGAGCTGCACCGAGCACCTGGGAGGTGCTGTAGGTGGGACCTAACGTGTCAGTAGAACATGAGGAAGGAGAGGGTGTTTGGTATGCCTTGGGGGTAGGCGGGGAGGAGACTCTAGAGACTCTCAGTGCTCATGTTGTCCCATCTTCTAGTAGCTGCTGGTCAGAGGAGGCCTTGAGGGGACCGGAGTCTCCAGGTCTCCTCAGCGCCTCCCTGCCATGCTTCCTCACTGCTCTGCTCCCTTGTCCTGCCCAGGGTCTCTGCACATCCTTGCTGATTCGTCCCACTGTCTGGGTTGTTGCAGGACAGAAGAGGAGGAAGGGAGGCCAGGGCCGGCAGGAGAACGCCAACAGGAGCCCAGGCAGGAAGGAGAACAAGGAGACCGGCCGGAGCTCTCAGAAACGCAAGGGGCAGCAGCGTCTGCCACAGCAGCCACAGCCAGGGACAGTGGGGCCGCCCACACCTGCTGGGCCCACCTAAGCACAGGATCCAGCCTCCAGGCGCATGCAGAAGAGCCCTGTGCTGCTTTGTGTGAGGAAAGCTTCCCAGAACTGGAGCATCAGGGGGCAACACATACCCGTACACTCCATCCATCCATGCTCTCCCAGCCATGTCCTAATGTGCAACCAGACACACACACACACACACAACTGAGGCCACCAGAAGACACTTCCACCCTGTGCTCCAGCAGTTCCCACTCAGTGTGTGATGCACACAGCCGATGTGTCAGACCGTTTCCCAGCATCCAAATGCAAACTGTGTAGCATGGAACCTTCTGGAGAAGCTTCTGGGACTGCACTGCCAGGTGTGGTGGGCCAGCCAAAACTTGAGGACTGCTGAAGGACAAGAGTTCATCCCCCATGCCAGCTGTGTGACTTTATCTTGGAGAGTATCCCTATGCAACTGTGATACATATCAGGGTTGACCTGACTCAAAAAACTGCTTAAAGGTTTATTTCAAATTAAAAAGAAAAAAAAATGACAACAGTAGCCATAGGTACCACGTTCTGTTTCAGGGTGTGAGGAGAGGGGGCTTGGGGTCAGGGCTGAATTTCAAGAGACCCTCAAACAGCCTCTGAAGCAGAGGGTCCAGAGTAGGAGGAAAACTTCAGGAAGATTCTGAGAGCTGTAACCAGGTCTTCTCCATTCTCACTACTCGGAATGTGGCCTGTGGACCAACACAACATTGTCACTAAGCACTTACTAGGAATGAGAGTCTCGGGTCCCATCCCAGACCAGATGAGCCAGAGTCTGCATTTTAACAGGGTTCCTCATGCTTGGCATGCACATCTGAGATCAAGAAGTACTGCTCTGATTCCTCCTAGGGAACCAAAAGGCCCTGGGTCATCTCAAAAGTGCACTTTCCACTGGGGAAGGGCAGAGTGTACACACTGAAAGACTGTGTAGAGGAAGAGGAGAGGTGGGCTCTCTGCAGTAGTGAGGATTGGTCCTGCTGAAAGGCAAGACAGTGGAACATTTCTGTGACATGCTGGTGTCCACTGGCACCAGTCCACGTGTCAGGGGCTGGTTGGTTTCCAGATAGACCCAGCTTGCTCTCAGGGACCTTACAGTTGTGTGGGAGAGATAGGCCTGCATCAAGTAATCATACAAATGAGTGCATAAATGTGGACGGACCGAGTCAGGGCAGGCATACCTGGCACATGCACATCACTATGAATGTGAATACAGTGAAATACAAACCAAAACCTTTATCTCTGCGCAGCTTTCTCAGGAGGAAGTGATATCCGAGCCAGGCTCTGAAGGATGAGCAGATTTAAGACAGAGACTAGAGGAATGGCATTCTAGACTGGTATGCCCAGCAGAAATATGCAAGCCACATATGTAATTTAAAATCTTCTGGCAGTCATAATTTAACCAAATATCTGCTGTCTACCCAAATATATGCAAAATATTATCTTTTTAACATGTAATCAACATAAAAAATTTTAAGAGCTCTTTTACATTTTTTAAAACCAAAGCTTTTTTTTTTTTTTGAGACAGAGTCTTGGTATGTAGTTCAGGCTTGCCTCAAACTCAGTATGTAGCCCATGCTGGCCTTGAACTTGTGATCTTCCTACCTCAGCCTTTCAAATCCTAGGCCTATAGGGGTATACTACCATGTCCAGTTTAAACTTAGTCTTAACATTTCCCTTGTATTTTTACATTTATAGCATCACTTCATTTGAATGCTAAAATTTTCACTAGAAATACTAGATCTATGTTTAGACTTCATAAAAATTAAGGTTAAAATAGAAAATTGCATACCCAAGCTATTTTAAGAATACTTGTTTTTCAATAACTGAATTGAACATTTTTAAATTTTACATTTAAAGTAGCATTAAAAATTCTGTTCTTCAGTTGCACACTAGTCATAGTTCAAGTACTCAAAAGGTACTTGTGGCTAGTGACCACTGCATTAGACAACATGGTTCTGTTTAGAAGACACAATACATGCAAATGTCCTGTGGCAGAAAGGACCTTTGTAGTAAAGGAATGAAGAAAGCCAAGATAGCTGGACATGCTAGAGTGAGAGAAGTGAGGTGATTCCAGAAAGGCCCTCTGCAGTTGAGCTTTTATTCTCGGACCCATGCAGGTTACTGAAGGGTTATAAGCAGCAGGCCAACATGACCAGATTTGTCCTTTGCAAAGCTCACATTGTGTGCAGCACGGAAGACAAATTGGAAAAAGGCTGCTTAGGAGGCTATTGCTGGTATCCAGGTATTAAAAGGCATTGAAAGCTTGGACTAGGGCGGTCATGGAAATGGAGATAAGTGGACACAAACACGTAGAGAATAAAGCTGAAAGTTTGGTGTGAGCTGGATATGGACAGGGGAAGGAAGGGATCATTGTCAAAGACAAAACCCTTGTGTCTGTCTGAAACACCTGGACGGATGATGGATGCAGAAAGGGGAAGCCCCTGAGGAAGACCAGTCTGGGAGAAGGAAGAACATAAATTTGGCCTTGATCATGTTAAGTTTGCAGTACCTCTGAGACTTTTGGGTAAAAATGGTCAGCAGACACTGCCTAGTCCTAAACAAAGGTCTAGAGGGCACCAGGGATTCAGGCAGGAGTACACACTGTTGGGGCGGGGGACATAGCTCAGCGGCATAAGCGCTTGCCTGACAAGCCTGAGGTCATGAGTTCAATTTCCGGCACCACAAAAAAGGAATACACACTGGTGTAGAGAAGATCCCCGAGGCCCTGGCGTTAGAAGAGTATCAATAGCAAGAGGGCTCTGGATGAAGCAAGGACCTAGCGCTGTGGCCCTCCAAATAGGAAAGTCAGATGCCCGAAGGTCTGTTGGCAAAGAAGTCAGAGCTGAGACAGGCAAGGGTTCCTGGAGACTAGAAAGCCTCAGAAGGTACCAGCAAGAAATGGGGGATCAAAAGGACAAGACTTTATCTAAGAAAAGGGAAGAGAAATTCCACAGGGACTAGAGAGAGACAGCGGGTGAGTGAGCTGTTTTGGGGGGTGTTTTGTAGGTAGGAAAGACTTGAAAATGTCTAAAAGCGTTTGGGAAGAGTGCCGTGAAGACAAAAAAGTATGAAGGAGAGACGTGGACTCGGTTTGGGGGAGGAGATAACTCGAGGGACAAGAGGGATGCAGGGCTGAGGAGGCTGGCGGGTGGGGAAGGTGGGGGTCTTAGGTCTGTGCACCTGCTACTCTGCACATGTGGGCTTATTCACACCCATGATTCCCTTCACTGCTGATCTGAATTTGGAGCCTGTGCTGGAGCCTGGGCAGCCTCCTCTCACCTTCCCTCCTCTCCCTGACTTCACCTCTGTCTCTGCCAGTCACTTTGTCCCAGTCAGTCTTCCCACACTGTTCTTTTTTTTTTCTGGCGGTACTGGGGATCGAACTCAGGACCCTGCGCTTGCTAGGCAGGCGCTTATTCCACTGAGCTATATCCCCAGCCCCCCACACTGTTCTTTACTCTCTTGGCCTCTCTGTTTCTGTGTTCCTCTTGGCCCCGCTTTTGTCACACCAGCTCTCTCTGTTCCCATGACAGTCGTGATGTTATTCCTGCCATTGTTTCTGTCTTTCTCCCTCTTCTAGTCCCACTCCTCTATGTCTTGACTGTTTCTGGTTCTGATTTGTTCCAATCTCCCAGATCCTCAGGTGAATTCAACTGTGGCCACAGACCAACAACCTTTGCTTCACCTGGGAGCTTGCTAAAAATGTAGGCTCCCTGGCCCCACCCAGAGAAAGAATTTGAATCTGCCTTGCCACAAGACCCCTAGGTAACTCATGTATTTAGTCAACACGGATAAGGATTGCCAAAAGCTTTCATCTGAAACAACATCCAAACAAGTGTCCAGAAGCTCAACAGCATCCAGGAATGAGCTGGAGCCTGCTGATCTCCTGCGTCACTTGGTGATGCTCTGAGGTACTTACCTTCTCTGCTTCACCTCCTCGAACCCCAAAAGCTGCTTCTGGAGCTCCAGGCAGCTCAGAGGAGGAGGACATGAGCTCACTGAAGCACACACCGCACCTTGGCTTCTACTGGGAAATGCTGGCCAGAGGAAATTCTGCTACTGGTGCCTTGGAGGCTTCAGGGTGCCCCCAGTGTATCCTTGCATACGATGGATGAGCCCCTGCACCTACACTGTCTGTCTTTGTTGTTTTTTGAGCTAGAGAGGGTGTGGGCTTCAAAATGTGGGGCATTTACCTGCTCACTGTTCTCGAAGCATCCCACTGGAGGTAGAGACCCGAAGGGCAGGAAGCAGCCAGAGTTGGTCCAGAAATGAAACTATTCTTTTTGGGGATGCGTGCTGGAGAGAGGAAGTCTATCTATGTCAGGACGTAACATTGTCTAACCCTACATCTAGGTTTAGACACCAGCAATATGATACTATATTTGGTTGTTACTTGCCCATATTGTTGTCTGTAAATGTTAGCTTTATCCTCTACAGGGTCACAGACTTGCCCAGACTAACACATTTCTGGCCACCTTACCCAGTTCCAACTCTGGTATGTTTCGGACCAAGTCTCCAGAGTATGGGTTTGTTTTTCGCTTCACTATTTCGGGCAATGAAGTTGTGTTTTCTGGATTTGTTTTTTATCTGGGGATTTTTTTTCCCTCCTCTGGTTTGTTTGGTTTAGAACGATTGTGAGGGCATTTAGGGAAAGGCTCAGCTTCTTGGGCCCTGCTCTAAATCCCTGCCATACAGCCAGTACCCCCAGGTGATGGTTTTTGGCTTCTGACCCTTCTAGTTTAGGCCCTGAGAAGATTTAAGGTGAACACCTCAGTGAGTGGTTGTTATGAAGGGAAAAAACAAGCAGGAGAATGGGTTGCATTTCGCAGAACTAAATGGGTTTATTGACAAGGGCAGGGCAGCAAGAACAAAACCTAGTTACAGAGAGGTGAAGAAGATCTGAGAATAGATGCCTCGGGGGATGCTGGGACCTCTCATACCAGAGCTGGGTGCACCTGCTTTGCTGTAGTGTCCCTGCCCACACTCCCAAGGAAAAGAGCTAACTCAGGGTGAAGAATAAACAAGCCTTGGCTGGAGGCTTGGATGAGGCTCCTTCAGTGCTGAGTTAGTGACCTGCACTAGGTAGACCTTTAGACGAGCTAGAAGTGCTGGCGATGCTGGGAAAACTGGTAAACCTGAGCCCCTGCCTTTCTTTGGCTCTCCTAGTGGGCTGGTGGCCACAGTGATGAGAGACTCCTGCCATGGCTGGAGAAGGGGGCTTGTGTTGCATTATAGAGCCTTCCAGATCTTAAGTAGGAAGTTGCGAAACAAAACTACATTTTGAAAGAGAAAGTATGTGAGAAATGGTTCCTCCCTCGCCTGTTCACTCTCCTGGGGCTTGGTGCAGGGAGGTGGGTGAGATGGATTCCTGGCCAGACTCTGGTGTGGGGAAAGGGCAGAACTCTGCCCCCGAGGACTCTTCAGGTGAGCCTCCAGCAACTGCCAGCCTTTGACTATTGATTACTATTATTGGGAAGTGCTTTTTCCATCTGCTGGGCATCACCCTGGTCCCTGAAGAAGACCAACTCCTTCCTCCGGCTGTTTTATCTCTTGAAAGGGGTGGCTTCTGAGACCTCCCTCCACAACCCAGTATGAAACATGCGCTGCTGATTGAACGCTTGAAATGTCTTCAGGTTGAGCCAGACATGTCCATAAAATAGGAGGCATTTTGGCAGTTCCAAGGCTCCTGGCACCCAGTCTTGGCCACCGCCTGGCTGTCTCCCTCAAGAAGCTGGAGTGGGCCTCCTGCCAGCGTGCTTCCCTGGGAAACATGGAAGCAAGTTAAAGTCAACAATGAGTTTGTCTCCAAAAGGAATAAGCCAGCAGCCTCAGGGCAGGGGAACAGGAGGAGGGGGAATAGGGATTGGGGGGCAGAACAGGAGGTTAGGTGATGCCGGAGCAGCCAGACTAGATCCAAATCTGTCAGGCAACTAGAGGCATACGGAACAACAAGAATGCTTTCCCGGGCCAGCCATGGAAGGCTTGCTTGACAAAAGTCGTGGCCATGCAGGTATTGCAATGCCAGGGACCATGGGAAATGTTCTTTCAAGGATTAGGAGCTGAAGAAAGGTGGATGGGTGAGTGGGTCAGGGACCTGCAGCTCAGCTGCCCCCAGGCCTGTCTCATGGGCACGCGAGGATGGCCGTTAGGGCAGCGGAATGCTACTATCTCATCTTGGAGGATGGGAAGGGGGAGGACTTGGTGTCATAGCTAATAGATAAGCAGACTCACCATTGTTGCTGAACCCAAATTTTACTTATTTTTAATTTAACTTTTTGGCAACCCAGGCTGGCCTCGAACTTGTGATGATCCTCCTGGCTCAATCTTCTGAGTGCTGGGCTTACAGGCAGGTCCTACCATGCCCAGCTTTTATTTTATTTTATTTTATTTTGCTTTTTAAGACGAGGTCTCACTATGTAATCCCCAGGCCAGCCTGGAACTCACATGTGACTCAAACTGACCTGGAACTTACAATCCTCCTGACTCAGCCTCACAAATGCTGGGACTACAGATGTGTGCTACCATGCCCAACAGAACCTAACATCTTCATCTGAACATCGCTCCTTGTTAGATTCCACTCTGAGGGACTTACAAGTGGATAAGAGTCCCCGACTGTGCCAGGATCTCACTTGCATGCTCCTTGATGCCCTTTCTGAAGGGCACTGGACTGATGCATTGTGGTACTGAGGAACCAGTGGCACAGGAAGCCAAAAGTAAGCCGCTCTGTGGGACCAGCTGGAGCTGAAGACACCTCTCTGTGGGTACTGGTGTACAGTCCCAGCCTGCCAGCCCCCTCAAAGGCTCAGCATGGAGGAGGACAGGCACTCCTCCCTCCTTTGGAGAAGCCTGATAAAAACTGTCCAAGCCACTTTGACATACACATAACCCATCTGGCTCAGACCTCAGAGATGCCTCAGAGACTTGGAGATCCTGGCAACAATTGCCTTGACTGTACACTTGGCCTTTCTCCCAAGGGCAAGACCATCACTGATAAATGGTCCTTGGTTTCTCTTGTGTCCTCACATTCATCCTCACAGCATATTGTGCTGTACGAGGTATTTGCCTACCACGCATATTTACAATTCTTTTCCTGCCACCAAACCAACAAAACATCCACAGACATTGCATCTCAGTTTCTCACAAGCACATTCTCACTGCATTCCCATGGTTTACCCTTCTCCTCCTGTTTCTCCCCCTATCTCCCACCCTTCCTCCCTGTCTCCCTCTCTTTTCTTTTCTCAAACCTGCTTCATCTTGCTGATCCTTCTGATCCCTCTCCGCTCTGGCTGACACTGGCTTGTCTGCTCTCCTGGAGTCTTTACCGTCCTGCTTGAATGCCTTGCCTGCCCCACCATGTTGTCCCTACAAGTGATAGTTACTGATGTTGCTTACTCCTTTTTTCTCATGAGAGCAAAAATTAGGCCAGCATCAAAGATCACTGGAACACTGGGCCAAACAACCTGGCCTCAAGCTTTTTGTCATTTAACCACTGTCACCGATGACAACTCAGCTTTCCAGGGACATCGCCCGCTGCTCCTGCCTCCACCCCACCCAACAAGTCTTGTGCTCAGAATCACATACTATACCCAGTACAAAAGGACTTTCAGTGCACACTTCAGTGCTAGTGTGATGCTGACTTCTCCCCTACAGGTGCCTCCCCCACACTTGTTTGTACATCTTCTACTCATATAAGTACCTAGGCCAAATTGCTCTTCCTCAGGGAAGCACCCCCTTTGTGTTTCTGTAGACACTCATGTATCTTTATCACATCTGTGTGCTCACTGTCTGAGTGGCCACCCTAGAGAGCAGGGTATCTGTTACTGCAGTGACTGCCTTTCCCACGTCTCCTGAGGCTTCGGACATGGCTAGAAACCCACCATGATGGCAAGCACTTATATAGCATGGACGTTATTCCAAGCTTTTTATTGGCAGTGTTTCATTTAACCCTTTTGAGGTAAATATTGTTATGCTTCTTTTACAGATGAGGAAACTGATGCCAAAGGACTGAAAGGTATCCAAGGGCACATCTAATAAATAGTGAAGTTAGGGTGGGAACTCAAGTCATCTAGTTCCCATAGCATCTAATTAGTGGCAAAACTGGTATTTGGCAGATCGTTTTCCTCTCCTGAGTGTCATGATACCCAACCTGTTCAGCATCTCACTCATTTGCTGGCAGAGGGGCTCCAGGGCTAGGTTACATGGACTCACCAACAACTCCATTGGGACCACAGGGCTCTCACCAGCCTCGGCCTTGCCCTTTGAGCCCATCATCAGCATCCATTGCTTGCAAAGCTGCTCAGAACCATTTAGCACCGCCACAGCTTCTAAGCTCTGCCTTGCATTCTGCCTCAGTGGCTGCCTCAGGTCGCTCCTCAAGCCAGCCATACCAGGTGCACCCAATGCAAACTCCAGACCCTCAGAACTACACTGGCCAAAGCAAAGAGCCTCTCCTCTCTACTTTGACTCAAGGTCACCAAAGCAGTCTTACAGAGACTCTGGATAAAGAGATGTTTTGGGTTCCTGCTTGAAGCCTCCTTCTCCTTTGGAATCACAAAACAAAACAAAACATATCCCAGGACTTGGCTAGGATACTGACAGATCAGGACTGCTTCTCCGGTTTCCATTTATCCTTCAAGGAGGGCCCTTTCTGCACTCCCCATGAAATTTACTCCTCTGTACAGAGCCCTCTGCTGGCCCATTAAAACAACAGCTAACTCAGATGTGCAGAGGACCCCATGGTTTGAATCTTCAGGGCAGAAAAAATGTAATGTCCATACCAGGACAGGCAACATTCACTTTCAGATGGTGATAGCAACCAGAATCATGGGATAGTTACATGTCAGTTCAGTGCACAAAATGCTCACCAGCACCCTAGGATGCAGCTTGTGGGTAAGCTTCTGTAAAGGTCCAGGGAGTACTGTAGGCTTTAGGGGTCACATGTCGCCTGCTGCAGCCATTCCATCTTTCTCTCATAGGGTAAAATCTGTCAAAGGTCATTTGTAAGTGCCTTTGTTCCAATAAAACTTTATTAACCCTGAAATTTTAATTTCATGTCACTTTCACATGTCACAAACTATTGTTTTTGTTTTGATTTTTCACAACCGTTTAAAAATATTAAGTCTGTTCCTCGTTCTTAGGTCTTATTAAAACAGGCAGTGGTGGGATTTGGCCAACGGCGGCAGTCTGCCTACCCCAGGGCTGGGAGGTAAACTGCCTGCTTCTGTTCGTGCCCTTGCTTATGCATTCATGATGTGGGGGAGGGAAAAGCAGAAAGTGTAATCCCCAGGTCTTAGGTACAGTGGTGAGGTGTCCCAGTGATTTGCCAAGGTCTAGCTAGAAGCAACACTGAAACTCTCAAATCTCTCAAATAGATATTTAAATCAACCAGAAGATTTCCCATTCTGGGTTGCACATTGTGCACGTTAAAACAATTGCTTTTTCAAAGGTGACAAAGTGACAGATTTACCTTTTTCTAATCAGGGCTCTAAAAAGCACCCAAATAATGTCTTCGCCTGCTCTTCCTCTGCTGCTTTAAGAAGGTCTTCACTCTACCTTTCTTCCACACTTTGGCCTAAATTATACAATTTTTCTCCCAGTCTAGAAGACTGGGAAGATCTCCAGTGTCTTGCTGGCTAGAAGCTGCCCTTAGGGGAAGACCGGCCTTCTGGCAGAGCTCCCCCTGACACACTGGTTTTAGGAGTTGACTTTTCAGATTCTTTAATGTGACCTTATTCTTCTGGAAACAATCCAAGGGACTTGGTTAACATTTTTAAAACAGTGTTTTCCTAAGGAAAAGAGGAGGTGGGCAGATGAGGGGGTAAAGAATTACACAAAGATTTAGTCTAATGGCTTAAAAATCAAAAGGATCATTGGACAGATAGACATCAAGTATAATAGGAAACACACCGATCCTGCAGAGATGACTTAACATGGGCCCTGCAGCCTCCTTGGAGCTTAAACAATTACCTACAATTTGGAATTATACTCTAAATTCCCACATCACTGTGTGTTCTGGATCCATTTCTCAGGACACAGCCAGTAACCTTGAGTTACCTAAACCAGGCTGAAAATTAGAGGCCATTAACAGCATATTATAGAAGTACTTCTCAGATTTTTCTTAAGAGGAATATGCCGAGTACCATAGGGATCCAGTGGTCGGGAAAAACAAAATGCTGCTAGTTATTTTTCCAAAGTTTAATCTAGGAATCTTTTTGAAGGCTCCTGACCCAGCAATGAGATGAATGCCAAGACTAAATGCAGAGTATGTTTTTCTCACTTGCGACTGGTGACCAGATATATCAACCACCAGAAGAGAAGTTTCTTAGGGTTCTTAGAGGCATCTCAGTCACTTTTCACAGCTCGTCAGTTCGCCAGCTTGCTATATCTTTATGCAAAAACTTCCCAGCCATCCTAGATTGAAAACTGACAGTGTCTTGGCCAGTGAAGCCTCAGTTTAGCACACTTTTTTCTTATACTGCCTGTTAAACTCTTGGGATTGTGTTACCAAGGATTCTCTTCTTTTATTTTCTACAAATGAGACGAAACAACCAAACCCCGAAGTCTTATTCTGAGACCTTCTCTGTTCTTGCAGGGTCCAGAGACACCAGCTTGAGGGCTAGGTCTTTTAGTGGAAGCCTCCTCAGGATCTAACTCATGGTTCCAGCAGACAGGGGTCAAAGTATTATGGGCTTGCCAGACGGGTACTCCAGGGAAGCGAACAGAGGAGCCTCTGCTGCAGTTCAACTGGGAAGCATAAACCAACAAGCTGGCACTAATTAAGAACTAATGGCCTTACAATGGAGATTGCCAAAGGATAACGACCCTCTGGCTGCAGCATAAATATCAAGACATTTGGGGCACAGCCAAGACATATATTTTCAGAGAGTTATTGAAGCCTCACTGTAGCCTTCTTTACTCTGGCTCTGCTGGGAAAATGAAAGGATGTTAAAATAGATGAGGAAGATGCTGGATTTTCCAGAGTGCCTTCTGGTCTGTCAGCCAGAAAGCCTCTGGGTATCTTTGGGAGAAGACTTTTGCTTTTCAGATTTAAACCTTTCTTGTAGGGGCTGGGGATATAGCTCAGTGGAAGCGCCTGCCTAGCAAGCGCAGGGTCCTGAGTTCGATCCCCAGTACCGCCAAAAAAAAAAAAAAACTTTCTTGTATACAAGAATCACTGGGGGGGGGCTGGGGATGGAGCTCAATAGTGCAGAGCTTGCAAGGCACACAAGGCCCTGGGTTCTAGACTCAGCATGGAAAAAAAAATCACTACAATGTAGGTTTTCTTGGCACTATTCCCAGAGGGGTGACTTTGGAAGCTCTGGGGTAAAGCCCAGTAGCTTGCATTTTTAACCAGTTCCCTTAGGGTAATTATGATGCTGGTGGTGCTCAGACCATACTCTGAAAAATGCTGTTTTAGAAGCTGGGGTTTGCCACTCAGCCCCAGTGACAAAGTTTCTATAGTTTGAACATGAAAGTGAGGCCAAGATTCTCTGCCTCCTGTGACCATACCAGTGCCAAACACGGCACAGGGCTGTTTCACAAAGGTAGCATTTTCATCCGGTATCTGTTGGGCTATTCCCATTTACACAGACATGTGGTTACTAGGAGCAAAAGTGCAGGGGATGGAGAGCCGATCGTGGGTCTGGACAAAAAGAGAAAGTATCCCGTCTGCTTGGTGTATACCATGTTGTCAGTGCCTTCTTTTACTATAATTCATACCATCATACTGCAGTCTTGCAGAGTAATTAAATCATTCCGTTTGTTCTAAAGCTGAGGAATTGTATGCCTGGAGGTGTCTTACATTCTTTGGGTGCAATAACATTAAACAACAACAACAAGAAAAACAGAGTGAGAAAAGCTGGGAGTGGTGTCACACACCTGTAGTCCCCACACTCTGAGAGGCTGAGGCAGGAGGATGGCAAGTTCCGGCTCAGCCTGGGTAATTTAGTGAGTCTCTGTCTCAAAACTTAAAAAATATATGTATATTTTTAAAAAGGGGTAGTGATTTAGCTCAGTGGAAAGGCTCTAGGTTCAGTCCGTACTGCAAAGTGGGGGGGCTCTGAAAACTGTCACTGTATAACAGCTATGCTAATCGAGGCAGGCAAACCAACCAGTAATTTAAGCTTCATCTCTCTAACTCAATCAGGATTTTAAAATTTTTTTAAAGCTTTGAGACAGGATCTTTCAAAGTTACCCAGGCTGGCCTCAAACTTGCAACCCTCCAACTTTTTGAGCAGCTGAGATTATATGCATGCATCACCAGGCCTGGCAAGTTCAGGCTTATTATCTCCTGGTACAACTGCAGTTGGTTGTCAGAATGGGTAAAAGGACTGATGGGTCAAATTATAAAAATAGATGGTGAGTTTGAATGATGAATGTAAGCAAACTATGAGAACAGGAGAGAAAGAACCCATCGTATCATCTGGGAAAATGAAACTCCTTGGCAAGACTTCACAACAGCCTGATTCAAAATTTCATAATGAAATTATGTCTCTGATCAAAGCCTGCATGAGCTCATGGGCTGATTTTTGCCATTTGTGTTTATTCTGGTTTGCACCAAGTTGAGGCATCAGAAACACATTAACCTTCTCTCTGGGAAGAGGCTATTGTACCCTCATTTGGAGGATCAAAAGGACAGTGTGAGACAGAAGGAGGCAACTTCAGACCCTCGCTGAGCATGAAGCTTTCTCTAACTAGATCTGAGTTTGCTTAGACACATGTTGGGGGCAGGGCCTTGCTAGCAAAATTGTGTTTAATCTCAGAACACTTGCCCTTAGGGCAATAAAAGGGAAGCTCAAGAGGAAGAAGGGGGATATAGCTCAGCGGTGCAGTGGCTGCCTGGCAAGCGTAAGATGCTGAGTTCAATTCCTGGCATCCCCCCCTAAAAAAAAGAGAAAGAGGGTACATCCAACTCTCATTTAGGACAGGGTCTACTTTTCCTCTAGAGAGAAGTTTTTGGGTTTGTTTCAGAGACAGAGAAATAACTCCATCAACCCTACTTCAATTAGAGTACCTCATTTTTTAGTGAGTTGTTTGTTTTCTCAGGTGAAGCTATACTGCAAACTGCCACCCTTCTTCCCACTAGACCATATCTTTTCAGGCCTATCCTGACGTCATGGTTGGGGGCACTGTAACAACTTGAGGTTCCACAATAGGGGGAGACTTCTTGGCTGATACATTGGCATCTAGAAATTCTACTTTGGCTACTAACAGAAACAGCTGGGTCTTGTTACCCTCCTTTGCCCTTGAGACAAGAAGCATTACCTTCTCTTCTTGTCACTTAGTGAATATCTATTGAGTCCTTACTATATTTTAGGAGCTTTTTCTAATTTTTGAGGAAACAGCAGTGGACAAGTGTACACAGTTCCTGCTCTTTAAAAGCTTACATTTTTAGCTTGGACAAATTTGCAAATAAGATATTTCAGCAGGGCTGGGGATGTAGCTCAGCAGCCTAAGCACTTGCCTGGCTAAGCTTGAGGTCATGAGTTCAGTTCTCAGTACTCCCCCCACAAAAAAGGCAAAATCTAAAATATTTCAGCAGGTGATAAGACTCATGAAGTAAATAAAATTATGCGACAGAATAATAGTGGAAGGTAGGAGGTTGTTGATTTATTATTTTTTCAAGTAGGTCGTTGATTTAGACATATTAAACAACGAAGACTTCTCCCAGGAAGAAGGGTTGCCAGATAAAATATAGGACATATAAGTTCAATTTGAATGACTTTTTTTTTGTATACCGTCAATCGAACTCAGGACCTTGCACTTGCCAGGCAGCGCTTGTGCCACTGAGATCTATTCCCGGCCCCTGAATGGCTGTTTAACAATGAATAATTTTTTTTTTAGCATAAATAGGTCCCAGGCAATGTTAGAGATATACTATGCTAGGAAACTTATTCATTCTTTATTTGATTTTCAAATTTAACTAAGCGTCCTGTATTTTTATTTGCAAATTCTTGCAATCCTACCAGTAACTGACATTTGAGCTAAGTACTGAATGACAGGAGAAACCAGCTACGATCCAGCGAAAGAGTGATTCGGGCAGAGAGAACATGCGATGTAATTGTCAGAGAAAGACAAAGATGAGGTCAGATAAAGAGACCAGAGCCAGATCACAAAATTCCTTAGGAATAGCAGGGAGTTTGAATCAATGTAAGAGTGATGAAAGCCATAAAAGCCATCTAAGCTATTAGACCAGTAGAGGTCTCCCCCGTCACTTTCTTGTGGTGCTGAACTCGAACTCATGGACTCCTCACGCTGAACATGCGCTGTACCACTGAGCTACACCCATGGCCTGGACTTGTATGGAAGAAGATGACATGTTCTGACAATTGGCTGTTGTGTGCTCGGCCACTTTTGGAAGGGTTTAGAGGAAAAATTCAGAAGATAATTAAGTTTGTGCCATTGGCTCCAAAGAGGCTTTTTTATTGAGGGGTGGACCCAACTAGAAGTTCTGGCGGCGTGAGTTGCTACTGAGAGCAGCTTGGCGGTTGCTAAGGCGGAGGAGGGCGGAGCTCGACCCTGGGCATCTCCTAAACTGCAGGGGCGGGAGCGGAGCCAAGGGAGTGGGGGCGGAACCAAGCGGGTGGGGGCGGAGACAAGGGGTGGGGGCGGAGCCAGGAAAGCGGCTGGTCAGCTCGAGTTCGCCGGAAGTCGCGAGCAGGGAGGGCGGGGCCCGAGCGGAAGTGAGGTGTTCTTGCGCTCGAGGTTCGGCGTGGTTCACGCGGGTCAGCTTGGCTGGGCCTGGGAGGTTTGAGCTCGTGTACCCAGTAAGCTAGAACGGTCCTTGTCCCCTCGGCAAGATGGTGAAGCCCAAGTACAAAGGACGGAGCACCATCAACCCCTCCAAGGCCAGCACCAACCCGGGTACGGGCTGCGGCGTTCGGCGGGGGTGGAGCTTGGAGGAAGCCCAGGGAAAGCCCCCGAGGGCTCGAGGGGCGGCGGGACCTGAGGGGGTTTGCTCGGAGGCACCTCCAGTGGAGTGGCTGTGGAAGATGGAAGGAACAAAAATAGTGACGTTGCGTTGTTCTCCCCTCGGGCGCACTCGGAGGAGGGCCTTGCACGCTCGGCGGGCCGAGGCGGAGTTACCTGGTCTCGAATCGGGGAGTGAGTTCTCAGGCCCCTGGCAGCCTTGGGTCCTCCCCAGTTGAGATGCAGACAAAGTCACATTAAAAGTGATGTAGGCCGACGCAGTGGGGCTTTTACTTTTGACCATACTTTCTCGTCACCTTAGCGTTGACCACTTAAAGGAAAACGGTATTGTGATACCAGCAGAGGGCCTAGAAAAGCCTGTAGATAAATGAATGTGGCCCTTTCAATACAGGTATTTTTGGAGCTGTGCATAAATTTTTGGCGAGGTCCCACCTACAGGATGACCATAGGTTTGGGGTTTAGTGAATAACTTTGTTTTTAAACGTGGTCTAGCTTTTTTTTTTTTTAATTTAATGCATGTGGAGTGTTTTCCTGGATCGATAATAAATTAGTCCAATTTATGTAGAGTGGAATTTCGGAGTGTTAACCCTGAAAAGACTCTTAGATTGATTTTATTGAAGCGACTGTACAAAATCAGCTTAATGAAACTTAGTGACATGCTGCAATTGGTGGACTTGGTGAATAGTAGAGCTGCCAGTCCAGGGACCAAAGTTTGTTCTCTACTACTGTATCCCTTCAGGAATGGGGGATTTGAAGAGCTGCCAGAGTGAGAAGCAAGGGAGCGTTATCTTGCGTACTTGACATCCTTTTTCTGAGATGGAAAGCAAGAATTGCTGTTTAGTTGTGCAGTGGACCCAAAATCAACAGTAACTTCCAAATTAGGAAGTTAAGAAACTGGTACATTAAGAACATGTTTTAAAACTTTGGTCTCTTATGGTACCTTCCATGGAGCAGGCCCTCTGTATTTGTGAAGCAGAGACAGGGTGAAGAGCATGGATTTCAGTTGAATGCCTGTGTCTAGCTCTGCTGATTAGTAGCTGTATACTTGGGAGAGATGTGTGAACTCTGTGCCTTGCCTTGTTTGGTTCAACATGGGCGTAATACATCTATGTGATGGTTGTACGGATTGAATGAGAGCACCACCTGTAATACGGCCAGTGCCGTGCAATAATCGGAGCAAAAATACTATTTTATATGCAGTCCTGTTGAAGATTAAGGATTGGAGCAGCTCTGTCATCCCATGTAGCTTTGAGTAGTTTATTGAAGCAATATATGCAGAGAGTAAAGATTTTGAGGTGGGTCTAGGGATAAAACTTAGTGCCACGACGCCTGCCTGACAAGTGCGAGGTCCTGAGTTTGGTTCCTGATACCAGAAAAAGATTTTGAGGTGAGGTAGCAGCTTGCCTAGTTTGGATGAACTACTCGGTGCATTTTGGGCAGGGACCATACTTGTGCTTGTGGTTTATTAGATAGTGTATTGTCTGCTTCTGTTTCTAGATCGAATACAGGGAGCTGGAGGCCAAAACATGAGGGACCGCGCTACAATTCGGCGCCTAAACATGTACAGGCAAAGGGAGCGCAGGTGAGCATTGGGTATTATTATACCCTTTTCCCATTCCTTCATGCACTTGACTTGTAGGCAGGATATGTTAAGCTTTTGATCTTCCCACTGCCACCTTCTCCAAATAGGGGTGGGATATTTTCAAATATCATTATATGAGTGTTGTTACAGTAAATATCATTACTTTTTGGCTAAAGGAATGAGTGGTAGATGGTGAAATAGGGACTTGCACAATACTCCCCTACAAGTAGAAATCTTGTTCCTCATAGCCTTGGTCTCCGCAAATGGCATGATATCAGAGTTAAATAACCATCAGATGAAATACAAAGCATATAGGACTAGTTACAAAAACTGCCACAAAACTTGTCTGTCGGCGCCAGATTTTAGGTCATAGCACTGTGGCACTTGGGCACTCATCCCAACTCTGCTGAAGCAGCCTCCACCCCAGGGACTTGCTGAGTGTGGTGTTTTGCTGGCTGGTCTTAATTTGTTTGGTAATTAGATTCTTCATCTGTTCTAAAAGATGTGTCTAAAACAGAAATGTCAGTGAACTTAATCTGCATTAGTCGCCTACTTTGCAGTTTGTTTTAGAATTTTGAGTTCCAGGATAAATCACACTCTACTTAAAATTCATTTAAACCAGCCTTCAAATAATTACCCCAAAACTCAAGTATGTGATTTTTTTTAAAAGGCAAACAAACAGTAAATGGATTTTTAAACATCAGCATTGTTATTCATCTAGCAGAAATCATTACGTGCTCTGTTGCAAGAGGTTAAATGGCTTTTGGGCAATCTGTTTCAAATGTAGAAGTACTTCTTGTTTATTGAAATCTGTATTTCATGATCATTTAAAGCCAAACAATAAAAAAGTCCTTTTGATGGAAAAAGTATTCTGTAAACCAAACTTAGCTGTTGCCTTTCTTCTGTCGTCAACCAAAATCTGTTATTTCCTCAATTTAGGAACAATCGTGGTAAAGTGATTAAACCTCTGCAGTATCAGTCAACGGTGGCTTCTGGCACAGTGGCACGAGTAGAGCCAAATATTAAATGGTTTGGTGAGTTCCTATTCCTTTGCTCTACAAAATGTATTATATGGAAAAGACTAGAATGTTTAAATGTCTGAAAAGCAGGAGTTCAGTCAAAAAGGTGAGTGAAACTGTTGAGTGTATGGAAGAAAGTAGTGGATTTCATCAGTGTCTTCTTTTTTTTTTTTTTGTGCTGGGAATCAAACTCAGGACCTTGCACTTGCCAGGCAGGCGCTGTGCTATTGAGCTATATTCCTGGCCTTGTGTCTTCCTTTTTGAAGAGAACTCATTCTTAAATGTAGGCAGACTTTCTTAGGCAAATGAGACCATCTTTAGTGACTAGCATCTGCCGACTTTGGAACTTTCCCCCTTTAACTTCTGGTTGCCTGGAGAGATTACTGTTGAGAGATGGCCTGCAGGTGTGTTTATGCCTTTAGCTGGCAGAGTGGGTGTTAGTATCCATCTTTCCAGGAGTGTGGGGGGGAGGTGCTTCATCCTTTGGAACTTCCCTTTCCTTTCATTTAGGCCTTTTGGCCTTTCCTTTGGCCATTGGTGAGATGTATGATATCATTGTTTGCCTGGTTTGGGGGGCCAGCTGCCAACTTCCTTTGACTATCTTTTATAAAAAGATACCCCAGAGCACTGCAACACAGACAAATGTCAGAGAAAAGACTAGTGGTGTAGCTCAGTAGCAGAGCACATAGAGCTCTGGGTTCAATCTCTAGTTCCACCAAAAAAACCCTCTAGAACCAGAGCACCCATGTTTGGAGGTAAGCTCTGTCACTATGTGACTGTGGGCAAGTTATTTATTAAGTCTGTTGATCAGGTTCCTCATTTCTTAAATGAGACTAGCTGGGCATGGTGACCCACAGCTGTAATCCCAGGACCCAGGACGCTGACCTAGGAGGATCACTACGAGTTCAAGGTCAGCCTGAACTGTGTAATGAGACCCTGTCTCTAACCGAATGTATACATAATTCCATCTCCTAGGGCTCTTGTGGCAATTAAATGAGTAGATATGCGGAGAGTGCTTGGAATAGCGCTCGCTGGATGGTGAGTGCAGTGTAGGCGTCAGCTGCCTCTGTCAGCGCTTTGGTGCTGCATCTGTGTTCCAGGAGGCTGTGGAGTGGCTTCTTTGGAATCTGTTCCTTAGGTACTTTTCAGGTTGTGTTTTAGCACTTCATTTTATTCCCTCACATGGATTTAATGGTCAATCTAATACTTCCATCAAGCTCTCATGCCCTAAAAATTATACCTGTGACTTGAGCTTCTGAGCTTCTTGAGTTTCACTTTACCAACTGATCAGTAGTGACTGGTTCTAGATTTCTTTTCCAAGAAATAGGACATTTGTCAAATCTCAGTTTTGTTCATTGATGTTTCTTTTTCAGTTTTATCCAATCAGGAAATTGGGCTTGGAAAACTACTGAAACCCATTGTGTGTCTGTGTTCATGGACTAGTTCATAGAGTGTCAGGACAGACAGTTTTTGGGGATCCTTCCCTTAAACTTGAAAATGGCTACAGGGAATGGAGATAAAAAGACTTGGGTGGTTGAAAATAACCTAAAATCTTGCCTTTCACTGTAGTAAAACCAAGTTATTTACTAAATAGCAACATTTTTTATTTGTAAAACAGGAAACACACGTGTGATTAAGCAGTCCTCATTACAGAAATTTCAAGAGGAAATGGATACAGTTCTGAAGGATCCATACAAAGTTGTGATGAAGCAAAGCAAGTTACCAATGTCTCTTCTCCATGACCGAATCCAGCCTCATGTAAGATGTAGGATCTCCTGGTGATGGAGCTTTTGGGCATGCTGCATACAGATGCCTCTTTAATATAGTATTTGTCTTTGACCTTCATGTGGTGGTGATGAACTTTCTGAGACTGCTCTTCTCCCATTTCTTAGGAGGTCTCACTTTTAGTATGAGTTGAGTTTTTTTAGGGAGGTGTCATAGGTGTCCTTTCCAAGGTGGTGGATCAAAATAGGGGTTGTGGAATAAGACTTGAATTTTAGTCATTTGTTTACCTACCATTAATTACATTATTCCGTGAGTTTTAACTTCTGCCGGTAAACATAACCTCTTTCCTTGGGTGTTGGTTACAGGTGAAATACCTAGAAAGCACTTGGCCTGTAGAGAGCATGTAGCACACCACCTTAAAAGGGCTAAATAGATGATTGCTGTTAGTAATATGATTTATATCATTATTTACTTTTTGGTAGGCAAACTTAAGCAGTAACACTATAGGGAAATGGATCAAATTGAAAGAAGTCCTGCAGTGCTGTATACTTGCCAGCTTTTGTGGATCTTTGGAGATTTGTTTTTTGTTTATTTTATTGAGATAGGGTCTTGCCCTGTAGTCCAGGCTGGCCTCAGATTTGTGGCAATGCTCCTGCCTCAGCCTCCTGACTGCTGGCGTTAGAGGCATGTGCCACCACACCCACCTGGAGATTCTTTCCCTGGAAGGAAAAGGTGTTTTCTGAATGGTTGTTGATGGTTTAAGGCTGAAGTACAGTGAGAACTGCATCTGGCTGGAGTGCAGTGAGTTTCACATGGAACAAAGGAATGGCCAAATGTTTGCACATTTTTACTTGTATCGAATATAATTCCCAGAAATGTAGCCAGGACATAGCTTCAGTTCCAGTATGGGGGGTGGGGGACACTGACATGCATACATGGATTAAACAGTTCAAAGACAAGTGTTTACTTGGAGAACAAAATAAAAACCAAGGCTTGGTTATTGCCTCAGGTTTTGTCAGTTATGTTTTGTTTTATGATGGACTAGAAGAATGGCACCTATTAGGAGAATGACTGTTTTCTTTCAGGGAAACACATGAGTGTAATTCATGAACCACAGACAAGTTGCTCATTTCCCTTGTTCTCTTTGTCCATTCTCCCTAAAGCCGTCTTCTAAGCAAGTATTCAATCCTGTTTATGGGAAGAACAGAGAGGTTCTATTATGGATTTATTGCTTTGTTGCTCATTCCAGTTGTTCATTGCTCCTGAGGTTTAGTGCTAGAATGTCTGATCTGTAGAATGAAGGATCTTCAACTGAGGCAGTCAGTTTATATTTTGATGCAGGAAAATACTTAGAGTAGAGCCAAATGTAGTGGTGGAGGCCTATAATCACTGAGGAGGCTGAGGTAGGAAGATTGTTGCCTAGGCTACACAGTGAATTCAAAGATAGCCTGATCTACATGAGACCCTATTTCAAAAAAAAAAACAACAGAATAGGGGAGTGGGAAAAGAAAGAAATAACAGGTACAGGTACAGATTCCCTATAATGAATGTGATCATTATGTATACCTAAAATGTACTAGTAAACTTCATTTCTTTAAAAAAAAAAAAAAAAAGGCAAATATCGTGGTGCATGCCTTTAATCCTAGCACTTAGAAGGCCGACACAGGAGGATTACTGTGAGTTCGAGGCCAGCCTGGGCCACATAATGAGTTCAAGGGCATCCTGGACTACAGAGTGAGACCCTGTCTCAAAACAAAAACAAAAAAAGGAACTCGAGTAAAATGATGGATTTTCTGCTTTGGCCTTGTAAACCCTTAACTGTTTGTTACCTATTTTTTTTTAATGTGATATCTGTCACACATGGAATCAAATTCTATATAGTGTAGTCAAATCAGATGTGTAGTATCTGGTGTAGTTCATGTATGTATGTGTTAGAATTACTGTATTTCTGTGGCAACACAGTAAAAATAGTGTAACTTAAATTTCGCTTATATACTATAAGACAGGGTCTTGCTGTGTAGCCCAGGTGGGCCTAGAACTCATGGTGATACTCCTGCTTCAGCCTGCTGAGTACTGGCATTATAGCCATGTGCCACCATGCTTGGCCCCTGCTTATGTAGTTTAAAAGGTACAATATATGGTCAAGTTATAGACAAAAAAAAAAAGGTATACTATACTGTGCAGGTTAAAAGGTCTTCAAAGTCAATTTTGGTCACACTTGATTTTGCCTAGTGACATTAGAATCTAGTCCCCGCAGAAAATATGGACCTTGTGTTTGGGAATGTTGCCTTTATTTGGAGGATAGTAAACCAAGAGATGGGCTGGAGAACCTGGGCAAGTAATACTAGCTTAAAGATTTTTAGAGATTGAAAAGGGAGATCCATTAAAGTTCAGAAGTCATAAGACTTTCACTGTTATCCTGCATTGCCTAGCTGTTGCTTAATGAGAAGCTATACTGAGGGGAAGAGGGTGATTTTTTTTTTTAAGGAGATGTTTTGCCAGCTCTTAACGTTCTGTTACGTGATAGATCCTAACTCAGACTTTGACTTTCATCCTGCTTCAAGAATTCCTATGCCTGTAACTCCTTTATAGGCACATCAAGTTCTAGTTAGTATCAGGTTGCTTTTATCACATCTAAACTATTATTTTGGAGATTTGCTAGATGTTTTTCATCTGAAGACTTTCCATGTGTATTTAATAAAAACGTTACCTAAATTAGAGAGAATGTTATCTGAAACTAAAATGCATCTTACAAAACAAGCAATTCCTTTTAGCCATGAAGGAAATTAACTTCCAAGAAAAAGTTGGCATTTACAGTTGGTTTTAAAAAAACACAAATTCGAGCATGATTGTCCTTGACAATGAACTTGTGAATTTGGCAAATTTAATACACTTGTTTGAAAACTCAAAAAAAGTCAAAAAAGATAATTAATTTTCATCATTGTAACCTTAATTACATTTGACTAAAGTTTATGATAAATGAAATAAAGCAGAGTTTTGGCAAGTCTTAACACATGCTTTATTTGTATTTGGTATTTCTCCAGGGAAGCTCAGAGAACTTCAGAATAAGGACAAGTGCTTGTGCTATTTAAATAAACATTTCTGGCTTGAAACTAGACTGAATCAATGTTATTGTAGATTTTGGTATGGGTTGAGCTTTCGAAAAATAAAAGCAAAAAACTTTCTTTGGTTGGTTTTTTAACTAGTTGCTTTTTTCAGTTTTACCTGTACTTCTCCTTTCCCTTTAGAACTCCAAGGTGCACATTCTTGATACTGAAAGTTTTGAGACCACATTTGGTCCTAAGTCACAGAGAAAGCGGCCAAATTTATTTGCAAGTGATGTGCAGTCACTCTTAGAAAAAGCTGAGCTGTCCACTGAGACCTATGACCAGGGCAAGGATCGCGATTTAGTAACTGAAGACACTGGTGTAAGGTATGCTTTTGAAGTTCATGTAGCTCTTGTCATTTGCTCCTTTGCTACAAAATGCTTTCCTTAAAAATTTTGCCTATGTAAAGCCTGGCAATTTAACTCATAGACACAGGGTTATCCGCCCCCTCTTAGATTAGAAACATTGGTGTAATGGGAGGTAGACTGAAAAGGATTCAAGGTGGCTTCACTGTTACAGATCTCTTCACCCTTCAAATAAAAATAAATATTTCCTCATTATAATATCAGTAAATCGGGTAGGGTCAAGTAGACTAGAGAATATAATTGAGTTGGAAAATGCAACAAAAAATAATTCATGATGCTGATACTTAGCTTAAGTATTGTTAGTAAAGCAAGTGACTGTTGGCCTCCTGAAGTCTCTGTGTAGTTGGGGGCTCGTGGCTAGCCTTGAAGGTGTCTTGACCCTTTGGAGACAATATGAAAAGTTTATGAACCTGCATAAAGCTAGTGAGGTGTTGTTTTTGTTTTCATTTAATACTGTGGTTTTGGAGGGGATGAGGAGGACAACATGTTCTCGTAGGGAACCATACCTAAAAGAAGGTTTAAGGATCAGTCACTGTTACAAATCCTTTTGGGGCTTCTTATATTCATATTTTATTTACAAATATAAGACTGTAAGAGTGTTTAAACTTGTCTTTGTGTTTTCCTAAATTATTAATATATTTCTATGTCAATGAATAGTAATAATGTTTAATATCAGAGTAGTATTTTGTTGTGACAAGTCCCCACTCTTGGATAGTTAATACTGTTTTGAGTTTTTTCCTGTGATAAACAATACAAAGCCAGGCACATCTGTAATCTCAGCACTTGTGAGGCTGAGGCAGGAGGATCACAAGTTTGAGGCCAACCTGGGCTACACATGAGTTTATTTTTATTTATTTATTTTTTTAATTTTTTTACACATGAGTTTAAAGCCAGCCTGAATTGCATAATGAAACCCTGTCTCAGAAAAAAAAAAACCTAAAACAATATGAGGATGGATCATCCATGTGACAAAATTGTCCTCATCCTTAGGTATCATGTTTTTTGTTTAAGGATTTTTTGTTTTTAAGACAAGGTCTCATTAAATTGCCTAGGCTGGCCTCAAACTTGCAGTCCTTCTGCCTCAGCTTCCTGAATGCTGGAATTACAGGTGTATGTCTCCATGCCTGACTATATCTCCTTCTCACCTTAATTATTCCCTGAGGATACACTCTTACAGGTAAATTATGATAGCAAAAGGTATACACATATTTTGATAGGGAACTACCACATTGCCTTTCAGCAAAGGATTACCAGTTTAGGTTCCCTGAGACTCTGTTTGCCTTAGAGTCTTAAATGAGGTAGAGGTTTTGCCCTTTTAACAAAGAGGTATTGTCGAGGGACTGGGGCTATACTAACTTGTTGCTATAGTTAGCTTTTGTCTAGATTTGGACCTCCTAGAGGTAACGTTCTGCCACTTGAGGCCAAGCAAAAAGAGGCAGCAAGTTCATTTATCGTTAAATTTGGACTTTGTAGTTAGCTTTGTGATCTTTTTGGGTTTGAGGTTTTCCTTCCTCCAAAAAGTACAGAAGGCAGTGGGGGAAAATCAGAACTATTTTTGTTCCATTTTCCTTGAGTAAATAAATATCTTTGATGCTAATAAACAGATTCTAAACCCAAAAAATGTCACTTGTTTTACATGGGAGTTACGGAGTACAGATTATGGCTCAGATCCTGCCCATGCCATCTGACATTTTGCATAATTACAATCATACTGTTTTTTTCTTTCTCTTTGATTTTTTTATTGTGGCAAAATATACTGACATACGGTTTACCATTTTAACCAACCTAAGTGCACAGTCCAGCAGTATTAAGCACGTTGTTGTACAGCCGTCACCACTGTTAATCTCTAGTTTTTCATCACTCCAAATGGAAATCCGTACCTGTTTAACCCTAATTCCCATTCCGCTTCCCCCTAAGTTCTGATAAGTGTTGTTTTGCTTTCTGTCTTTGTATAGGTGGCATTGTATAGTGTTTTTGCTTTTGTATATGACTTACTTCACTTTGTATAACGCCTTCAGTGTTTATCCATGTTAGAGTACATGTCAGAATTTCTTCCCTTTTTAAAGCTGGGTAAAAGTCCCTTATATGTGTGTGTACACCATCTTATATGTACCCACTCATCTTTCAGTGGTACTTTAATATGTTGACTTTTCCCTGAGGCATCTTTTTAATCTTGATAGTGCTTCAGTTGCTCATTTTGGGTGTTCGTTTGTTTTTTATTTAGAAATGAAGCCCAAGAAGAGATATATAAGAAGGGACAGTCCAAAAGAATATGGGGTGAGCTCTATAAGGTAAGACTCTCAGGTTCTCGTGAAGGGATTCCTTTGACTTCCATGTGCTTATGAGCAGATTCTGATATGTTGAAGCTGTCAGATAAATCACAGACTGTAGTGCCCATTCTTTCCTTTCTCCCACAAGAAATCAGGAATGATGGAATCACATACATACTACCACTGTTCTAGGTAGCTGCATTTTTAAAATTACTTGTACAAGTAAAAGCTACCTATAAATACTCCTGTATTGCCTGTTGATATTTAGATTACCTGCCAAAATGATGTTCCTGTTCAGATTTATCTTACATGGTTAGAGCCATGTGCGAAATTTTAAGTTGTTCAGTCCAGCTATTTCCATTTTATAAATGAGAACACATTTCTGGAAAGTTAATACTTTACCTAGTTAACTCAGCTTGCTAGTGGAAGAGACTTTGTATATATTTCCTGATTCCTGATCTAAAGCTTTCTGGGTTTTTTTATCTTTTTAAAATATTTATTTATTATTTATTTATGCATGCTTTTTGAGACAGGGTCTCACTGTGCAGTTCAGGCTGGCCTTGAGGTCACTTCGTAGCCCAGGCTGGCCTCAAACTTGCAACGATCCTCCTGCCTTGGCCTTCTTAGGCATGCACCACCACCCCTGGTTTTTTCCTTTTATATTTTCTTTTTTATCAGATTTTTTGATACATTTCAGATACACATAATGATCACATTCATAATAGACAATTTGAATGTGATCTGTACATTGTACCTGTACATGATATAATTTGGTTTTTTTCCGTTCCCCTCCTGTCTTCAACCCCTCCCCCTCCCCATTTACAGAAGCTTTGTTTCCATGTCTTCCTTCTATCATTTTTTTTTTACCCTCCGTGCTTTCCTTCCCTCCCCTCTCCCGTCTTTCCCTCCTCATTTGAACATTTTCTACAGATCTAAAGCTTTATTACTGGCTAATTTATATCCACAGGTAGGAGTATTCTTAGGAAGAAAGCATACTCAATAATTAAACAGTGTCATAACTGGAAAGTAGTACCATAAAGGCAAACTAAAACAAATCAGTTTTCTGTAACATACACAAAATCTGTAATAGTAGAAACTTTTTTATTTTTTTATGGTACTAAAAACTGAGCTCAAAGTCTCTGTGTACCTAGCCCTTTTTTATTTTATATCTTGAGATTTTGAGAAAATGTCTCATTAAGTTGCCTAGGCAGGGCTGAAACCTGCAGTCCTCCTGCCTCATCTTCTTAGAGTGTGGGGATTATTGTGTGCCCACCACACCTGGCAGTAGTAGAAACTTACCTAGTAAGTAAATAATTCCATTCAGTAAATTGTAGTGATTGTGAAATAAGATGGATTTCATCCATGCTAGTTTTTCTGTTTGAAATTTGACAAGTTTCAAATACCCCTGGGATGATTTTTAATTCTGGCCATTGGACATTGAGATTGGGTACTATCTACTCTCCTAACAAGACTGTTTTGCAGTTGTCTTTAAAGATTTTCCTGGATTCCTTTAAATGCCCTCTTTTGTGTGTACTGTGGCAAACCTTTCCCACCTCTTGAATTTGCAGGTGATAGATTCATCAGATGTTGTAGTCCAAGTTCTTGATGCTAGAGATCCTATGGGTACCCGTTCTCCCCACATTGAGGCTTACTTGAAAAAGGAAAAGCCCTGGAAACATCTCATTTTTGTACTCAACAAATGTGACCTTGTTCCAACCTGGGCAACAGTAAGTACAGCTACTAATCTAGAGCAGACACTTGAGGCCGCTCAGCTCACATAGACAAATGTGTCAGCTTCCTGGCTTCTAGCTTATAATACATTAAAAGTGTTGCGCTCTTGAGATTTTCTGTATTTGTTAGGAAGTTCTGACTGACTGGGGAGATAGTTCAGTGGCCCAAGTGTCTACTTGTCAAATGCAGGGTCCTGAGTTCCATTCCTGGTACCAAAACAAAAAGAAAAAAACCATATTTAGGGGCTGGGGATATAGCTCAGTGGAATAAGCACCTGCCTAGCAAGCTCAGGGTCCTGAGTTCGATCCCCAGTACCGCAAAAAAAAAGGAAGTTCTGACTGAAAACAGAACTAAAATGTGTATCCTTGATGATGGGCTGAGGCACCTTTTACCCTCGGGTAGCATGCGTTGGGATAGCTGTAGATAGGGCTTTGTAGGACAAACGATGATGTGCCCCTTCAGGAGGCAGCTGCTGAAACCGCTGGCCTGCTCCATGTTGTGTTCCATTAATTGTGTTGAGCAGTGAAGGCATTTTTGGAATATTATTTTGCAGTTAAAAGACAAAAGAGCATTTATAAGAGTTACAGCTACCATTTTTTCCTTAAGTAAAAGTGTATTTGAAACAGTCTTGTAATCTAAGCTCTGACACTTCTATCTACTATAAATAAAGAAGCTGCAATTTACCACTGTGTTTTATTTTGTCTCTCTTTAGAAAAGATGGGTTGCTGTCCTCTCCCAGGACTATCCAACACTTGCTTTCCATGCAAGTCTTACTAACCCTTTTGGCAAAGGAGCATTCATTCAGCTTCTGCGGCAGTTTGGAAAGGTATGGCAAGCTGGTCTATTTCTCCAGAATTCATGTAGCTGTGAGTTTGTGTGACAGTCTCCCTTCCCACTGTGCATTGGACTTTCACCTCTGCATTTAGTTCTAGAGATGTAGAAATTCATTCTGAAATGTTTCTTACTCTACCTTTGCTGGTCCAGGGTTGATTTTTTTTTTTTCCCTGCCGCGTCCCTAGCACCTGGGGTCTAATCTTCCCCACTTCCTGGAAGTATTTTCAGCGCTTAGCCATGATACCTGAAATTTTCCTCTGTGTTGAACTACATCTGAAGCCTCTATCTGTCTCTGTATCTCTTTGCCCACTTAACTGTGAATGGAATCCAGACCTTCATACTGAGCTAGGCCCCTCCCCTCTTTATTTTTAAATTTTTAGAGTCTTACTAAGTTGCCCAGGCTGGGCTTGAACTTGCACTTCTCCTGCCTCAGCCTCCCAGACTGCTGAGATTACAGGCATGTATGCTGTACCTGGCTGGAACATTTTTTGAGATACCTTGCATTTTAAAAATCTTTTTTCTACCAGATGCACATGTACAAACATTGTATTAGCTCCCTAGTATGAGAAGCTGAAAGAGTAAATAAGATCCAAAATGTACAATGGATACTGTAAAATGGGAAGAACCTCCAAAAGGAAAGAGAAACTGGGATGGAGGAAAGGAAAAAAGAAGGAAAAGGGGGCCAGGGATACAGCTCAGCAGCACAGCGCCTTCCTGGCAAGCGCAAGGTCCCGAGTTCAATTCGCCGTACCCCGCTCCCCCCAAAAAATAAATATCACACACACAAACACAAGATAGTTATACTACTAATTTCTCTTAGTTCATTGAAAAGAAAGGTTTGTGCTGATATAGCTTGGATGATTAAATGCCTTTATCTTGTAGGCACTCTAAGTAACTAACCCAAAGATAACAATACGCAGTATATTAACCATTGTTACCTCCTACTAGCTTGTTTCGAAATTTTAAGGTTTTTCTCTTTAAAATTAAAAAAAAATCTTTATTCTACCTTGTGCTATAACTTCTTAAGTCACTGCAGCATTGTTTTGGGGCTTTAGACATTGCTATTGGGAAATCTGAGACCATTCTGACTCTTAATCCTCTGTGGCTCTGATCTTTCTTAAAAATTTCCATTGTTCTAAAATTTTAATGATGTGCCTGAAGGCAGGTCTTTTATTGTTCAGTAAGCTAGACATTTGATGGGACTTTTAGCTTGATTATTGTTTATTTCTTTGAAATTCTCTTTTTGCCCTCCATCATCTGTTTTTTCATTCAGGAGTTTGGTTTTTGCTTCCTGGCTTAACTCGACTCTTCTCCCTTCCTCCTGCCTCCCCACCTTCCCTCTTTCCCTCCCACCCTAACTGGAGATCGAACCCAGCGGTGCTGTACCACTGAGCTATATGCCCAGCCCTTTTTAAGTTGTTACTTTGAGACCATGTCTTACTCCGTTATGTAGGCTGATCTCAAACTTGTGATCTGTCTACCTCAGCCTCCCCACATAGCTGGGATTATAGGTGTGTACCACTTTGCCCAGCCTTACATTCTCTTTATTTTGGTATATAATATATATCAAAATAGATAAAGAGGATATTAGTATATGTGATATTTTGCTCTATTTTCTGGGTACTTTTCTTGAGTTGTGCATCCACCTATTCTATCACAAAATGTATTTGCCTGTTTTAATTTTTGGGAGCTCAGACCTCTGGCCCTGGGTACGTCTTGTTTCATGAGTGCAGTAGCTTCTC
This sequence comes from Dinomys branickii, assembly GCA_004027595.1. Classification (NCBI taxonomy): domain Eukaryota; kingdom Metazoa; phylum Chordata; class Mammalia; order Rodentia; family Dinomyidae; genus Dinomys; species Dinomys branickii. The sequence continues at coordinate 16,786 of PVLD010009970.1, read as the reverse complement.
TGCCTCAAGATGTTAATGACTAATGTTTTATAATTTTCCTTTCTCTGTACATTGACTCTGTTACTTTTGAGTTTGTTTTTCTATCTTTTCTACTAGAGTCACACTTCAAATGTCTGGTTATTCTTGGTTCATCATTCATATTTAAGAGTAAAGTACCATGTTGGGCAAAGTAGCATACTCCCAGCTACTCAGGAAGCTGAGGCAGGAAGGTAACTTGTGCCCCTGAGTTTGAGACCAGCCTGGGCTCCATAGCAAGGCTCTGTCTTAACAAAAAGAAAAGGCACCAGCAGTATAACTTTTTGCATTGGAGTGTATTGACTGATAGATTTCTCTGTAGGATAATTGGATAGGGACCCAGATTGTTTTTTGTTTTTTTTTTTGTTTTGTTTTTAAGTTTTTTTGAGACAGGGTCTCAGTGTGTGACCCAGGCTGGCCTGTAACTCATGGCAATCCTTCTGCCTCAGCCTCCTCTGAGTGCTGGGATTATAGGCGTACTCCACCATGTATGCCTGGATCAAACTATTTTGGAAGATCTACTATAGATGCCAATATCTAATAGATCTCTTTTCTTGAGCCATAAATATTTTTAGAGAAGGGCCCTTTAGTCTCTAGCTCTGGAGGTGTATGTACCTTGCTGCCAGGGCTCTGCAAGCTGTGGTGAAATTGGCATTTGGCGGGTCCCTTTATTTGATATTTAGACTTTTAATTAATGACCCAGAGAATACTTGCCTCTGGCTTATGTTATTTTTAAACTTGGATCCTGTTTAGGAAATTTTCAGACATTTAGGTTTTCAAAAATCATGACATCCTAAAAGCCTGGGCCTCTGCTGGAGTGGATGTTGTGTGCCTGTGCTGAGACATAGCTGCCTCTGCAGGGCTGCTGCCAGTCCTTTTGTTTTAGTCCTGTCCTTAAAGGTGCCTGCCACCAGTTCCAAGGTTTTTTGTGATTCATTGTCATTGTTGATAGAGTTTTAGTATTGCCATCTTTTCAGCCACTTAGCTGTCTCATCTCCATTTTGTTCTTTGGTTTTGTGTGTTTGGTTGTCTTGGTTTGTGTGTTTGGTTCCCACTTGTGTCACTCTCTTGGAGTTTAGGGAGGGAACGAGGTTAGTGTGTATGCCAGTCTGGCCTCTTGAGGCCATCCATTTGTTGTTCTTCCTCCTCCTCCTCCAACCCCCGTTCTCCATCATGGGTGTCTCGGTGTTGCCTGTACTGCCCCCGTACTCCTGTGCCCAAGTGTCCTTCCACTTCAGCCTCCCAATAGCTGGGACTTAACAGGCACATGTTACTGGGCCCACTGTAGTACATTTCTTGGTAACAGGCTGTGCTTTGTCTTCTTGAAACTTTCACCCAGTGGTCTAACTTGAGATTGACTTTTTTCCTTTTGTTTGTGGCATTAAAAATGTTAAATGTATTATGCAAAGAAAAGCAGGGGAGTGAATCATGGTGTTGTCAGGTGCTGAGTCTATTAAAGTTCTCTTTTTTTTTTTTTTTCTAAGAGTAATTTCACATGGGTGACTGAGGAAATGTTTCACCTCTGATTTATTAATAAGTGTCCAGTTCATTCAGGCAATGTAGCTGGTTTGTGTCTTGGCTTTAAATCAACTTGTATCAACAGTTTTTGCACTGTGTTCTTTATACTAACAAAGAAACACAACCTGTTTCTCCTGAGGGATTTTCATGACGGCATGTTTGTTGTATGTCTTGTTTTGCACAGTTGCACACTGACAAGAAGCAGATCAGCGTGGGGTTCATTGGCTATCCAAATGTTGGCAAGAGCTCTGTGATAAACACGTTGCGTTCCAAGAAAGTTTGCAACGTGGCCCCTATTGCAGGTGAAACAAAGGTATATTTGGCTTGGGGGATTTCACTTCTCTATATTTTAGGAGTCCTCAAACTTTTTGGCACTACTGATACAGACAGATTTCATTAAAGTCAGTTTTTCCACAGGTGGGGTAAGGGATGGGTTTTAAGGTGATTCAAAGGAGTGTACAACCTAGATCCCAGGGTCTTCTGCATGCTGGGCAGGCCTCTCTGACTGAGCCACACATAGCCCTATCTGCTTTGCTTGAATGAAGACCACCATTGGGAGTTCTCCATATAATAACTTAATATAGAATAATTTGGAATATAATAATTTAGTTTCTACCCACTTTAAGATTGAGTGTATTTTGTATGACATTGTGCAGCTTTGGCATAATTTAGTAAATGCCATTTGTATTTAAATCTTTTAAATTGTCACTCTAGCGTTTTACATTGAACAAAACTATCCCGAAGGATTTTGATGCCTGGGTTATAAAGAAAAGCTGAACCTTTGGTAGATTCTCAACGATTGAGGGACGGAACATGGAGCTCAGTGTTTGGGGAACAGCATGGTTCTAGTTAGGCCAAGGCAGCCAACAGTGCTGTCCCAGGAATACTTCTAAAACTCAGAGAAAGAGTCCCTGGGTGTTATTGTGCAGTACTAGATAGAAATCCTTTGTCTACCTTATTTTGGGGTTCTTAGCTTTTAGAAACTTTGGTTTATACTTAGCAGAAGTGTTTTATAGGAGAGCTTGATTACTTAGCAGCTTGCTGTTTTTGACTCTTCTCTAGCTTCATGTAGCAGGATGTGGGGTTCGTGAAGGTAAATCTCATGGTATACTCCTGACCCTAGCCTGTTGCTGGCTTTTTTTCTGACTATAGGTCTGGCAGTATATTACCTTGATGCGTCGGATATTTCTCATTGACTGTCCAGGTGTAGTCTACCCTTCTGAGGACTCAGAGACAGACATTGTGCTGAAAGGTGTTGTGAGTATTTCATCGTAATGGCCTCTCTTTGCTTTTGGTGGGGGAATGCTCTTAGGAAATCCTGGAAGCTTTCACTTTTTTCTCATTCAGAAGGCAGTGTGGGGTCAGGCTGTCTAACCAAAGTGTAGGAACATGATGCTGAGCAGGGCGGCCTTTCCTTCCATTGCAGCCTGCCTGAGGAATTAGTGGAACCATGGGCATATCTGGTCAGTATCATCCCACAACAGAGTTTGTAGTTTACACACAGGATCCAGAGGCAAGCAAGGCCTGTTTATGTTTAGTGATAATTCATCTTCGTGGGTTTATGGGTTGAGTCATTTTAGAACCCAGTCATTTCCTCACTTGTTTCTGAACATGATTGAAAACTCTCAGTGGCTCCCCTAACCTTAACCATGCTTCTGGCCATACATCTTGTGCACATTCTTCTGCTCCCTTCTTAAACTATTCCATTCTGCTGCTATGCTGGGATTGGCAGGCTTTTAACCATTTCTACACGTGAGTAGCCTGGAGCATTCCAGATGCAAACTGTTTGTGGAAGCCAGCAAGTTTGTGGTGAGCTGGAATTACCGCTGAGTCTTGGGTAGCTGTGATTAGCTTTGAGCAGTGCTCCTTGTACCCATGTCTCACCATCTTGGAGACAGGCTCCTGCCAGGCTCCTCACGTCTTACGATGTTGAAATCCATTTCATGTTACAAAGAACACTGGAAACTTCTCTTTTTCTACAGTAGAGTTTGTAAGCAAGAGATTTCTGTTCACATCTAGGTTCAAGTAGAAAAGCTTAAGACTCCTGAAGACCACGTTGGTGCTGTCCTAGAACGGGCAAAGCCAGAATATATCAGTAAGACATACAAGATTGATTCATGGGAGAGCGCTGAGGATTTTCTTGAGAAGCTTGCTTTTCGCACTGGGAAATTATTAAAGGTGAGCGAGAATCTGAGATATTGGTCTGGTATAAACTGTAGGCCTGTCATGTGTGATGCAGACTGTTTCATATGCGTCATGTAAGCCATATGAAGTTTGTCAAGCAGGTGTATATGAACAACTGGGCCAACTAAAATGCCCCTAAAGTGGGAGGATGTTCTGTTCTTCGGATTTGATTGGGAATCTCTCTTGACATTGTAGGGTGGAGAGCCTGACTTGCAGACGGTGGGCAAGATGGTCCTCAATGACTGGCAGAGGGGCCGGATCCCTTTCTTTGTCAAGCCACCCAATGCAGAGGCATCTACAGCCCCCCTGGTAAGAATTAGGGGTATTTAGCTCTTGGAAATTGGGGTTACCCACCCTGATAGGGTACAATTTCTAGTTGCCTCCCTTTGTGGAGCATCTTATTCCTTTGAGATAGATATTTTAGGTGCAGTTTCCTAGTCCAGAGTACCACTGCCTTGGCCTTGTTGGGGGTGGCAGTAGAGAAAAATAGGCAGAAGTGCCATAGAAGACCAAGCTTAGATAGCCTCCTTAGGGCCTTGGGAAAAGAAGTTTATTAAATATGGGCAATTGGGCTGGATATGATGGTGCACACTTGTAATCCCAGTGCTTGGGAGGCTGAGGCAGGAGAACTGCAAATTCAAGACCAGCCTGGACTACATGGCAAGACTGTTGAAAAGAAAAAGTAAGGAATCTTTTGGTACCTCTGACTTTCCTTAAATATGAGGAACAGAGCCATCACCAAGATTCATTTGTTGAACCTTTCCTAGAACCAGCCATGTGCCAGGCACAGGGAACAAAGGAATGAGTAACAGCCTTTCCCCTCAGGAAGGTCATGCTCAAGTGAGAGAGGAGAGTGGTATAGTAGATGGTGCTCAGGAAAGAAGTCTTAGGCTTGGAGCCTCAGAGCTGGGTCCAACAGCTTCCCACTGCCCTGGTCCCTTACCCTGGCAGTGGGCTGCCCCAAGGTTCAACCATAGTGCTTTGCTTTTCTGTTTCTAGGTCCTTTTTGAGAACTCAGCCAAGTCTCTTTAAAGTGTTGACTTCAAGTTTTGCTTCTCTAGTGATACTATTTTGGGTCCATATAGCATTGGTTTTCTCCGTGCGAAATGTTTCCAGAGTTGCACCTATATCTTTTTTTTTTTTTTTTTTGCGGTACTGGGGATTGAACTCAGGACCCTGCACTTGCTAGGCAGGCGATTATTCCACTGAGCTATATCCCCAGCCCCGCACCTATATCTTGGTAATGCCATGTGAACATTTTCTCCAGCATTCAGAATTAAGATGCCCAAAGCTGGTATTTTTTCCTCGCTGTCTCTGCTGAAACCACACTGAGCAAAACAGTTTTCCTTTGTATGTTCTCAGTTATTGACTGATAACATTCATTCAGCCATGTGTGCCATGTTCCTGTGTGCCAGGCACTCTGAGAACTGGAGGTGCTGCAGTGAAGGGGGGACAGGGCCTGCCCTATTGCATTTATTTGCCTGTGTACATGTGTATTTCCACTCCACTTCTGCACTTCTCTAGCATCTGCTGGGTGTCCCAATAATTCAGATGCCAGGTGCACATGGGTTCCTAGGCAGCCCACACGTAGGCCCTCCTTACTACAAATTCAGTTCTGAGGTTCTGAGGCTTATTAATTTGCTTATTAAAGTACTCAGGAAAGTACTTTATTTGTGATTGCCAGTGTATTACAAATGAGAAAGTTGGATGGAAGAGATGCCTGGGCAAGATAAGGGAAGGAAACACAGAGCTTCCATGCCCTCAATGTGTTTCCTCCCTCATAGTGCATCCTGTGTTCAACTCAAAAAGCTCCTGGACCCTATAAGGCATTTTTGTGGAGGCTTCATACAGTAAGCACTGTTGATTAAATCCATGGCCCTGACCCTGAGCTCAGACTTCACTACCACCCTCATCCTAATGCTGTCTAGATACTCTGTCCGTGGGTTACTTCATCAGCTTAAAATTCAAGTATGATGAAAAGAGGCTACTTAGGAAAATCAAAAGTTACCTCTTTCCCTTAAGAAATTCCAAGGGTTTTAAGCATTCTATGCTAGGAACTGAAATAAAAACTAAGTATGTATGTGTAATATATTACAGGGAGGCCGAGAGCATACCCTAAGTTCATAATGTCAAGAAATAATGTGTACTCTGAGGAAAGTGGACCAGGGTAAGGCATTGAAGAAGGCAGAAGGCTTTTGTATGTAGATGAGGTGGCTGGGGAAGGCCTCTGAAGAAGTGGCATTTTAGAGAGGCCTTCATTATACAAGGTAAAAGCCAAGAGAGTGTCTGAAAAGGAGGACATTCCAGGCAGAGCGCTGATACGGGATATGCCTATTGTGTCCAGAGTGCTGAAGAGAAGTTACTGGCTAGGTATAGAGCAGAAGGAATGGGTGATGTGACAGGAAGCAACCCGCTGAGGATTTTGAGATAACTGGACCCAAGTATTGTTCTGGAATCAGCACCAGTATTGTCTTGTGAGTATGTATGGAACACGGGGATTGCCTTCAGTCCATCCCTCACATCTAGTCATTAGGTTTAGATAATTCAGGTAATTCTTCACAACTATTAGCCAGGCATGGTGGTCCACTCAGGAGGTTGAGATTTCAAGGCTGGAGGATCACTGTGATTTCAAGGCCAGCCTGAACTACATAATAAAACCCTGTATTTAAAACAAAAAATCCAACCGGGGATATAGCTCAGTGGCACAAGTGCCTGCCTGGCAAACGCAAGGTCCTGAGTTCTATTCCCAGTACCAAAAACAAAACAAAACAAAAACCCACAAATTATTATGTTACCTCTAGTCTTTGAGTCTCTTTTTTTTTTGTTTTGTTTGCCGGCTTTCTGTTTTGCTTGATGAGGCTGATACCTTTGACTGTCTGAAAACTAAAAATTGTGTTACTAGAAAAATTTACAAATTTGCATATAGTTTCCTGAATCTTACCGATTCCTGACTTGTTCAGCATTTTATCCAGTGCTTTTACTTGGTCATTTGGTTTGTTTGGTTTTTTGCTTTTGAGATAAGGTCTGTAGTGGATTGACTGAGTAAGCGTGGTGCTGGGTGTGGGAGGCCCGGCTGAGGACTGTCGCCAGCAGCCTCAGAGGCAGAACTGGAGAAGAAGTGAGGCTAGTGGGAGCAGAGAAAGGTTTTTGAAAACTAAAAGGCCGTTGAGAACTGAGAAAGGCTGTTGGGAGCTGGTAGAAGCTGTAAGGAACTCATATACCTCCCATGAGTCCAACTGGAGGCCTAGAGCCCACAATCTTTCATGCAGGCTTGTTTCATGGACCTGCACTGGGAAGGCCCAAAGGTCAGTGGTGGAATCTAGGAAGTCTGTCAGCAAGATGAAGGATCTGTGCTAGCAGGCTGAGGGATCTACACTGGAGCCAGGAAGCGATGTGCATAGTAAAAACCAGAGCTCCCCTGAAAGGTACCACAGCCGTCCTCAGCAGCAGTGAGGTACTGAGCTCCTCCAGTGGTGAAGACAGCTGAGTTCCATCAGGAAAGCCAATGCAGCAAGCTTCTCGAGGAGACTGGCAGTGCACCATCTTCCTCTCCGGGGCCAGAAAGCGATGCTCAAAGTGAGGACCAGAGCTCCCCTAAAGTAAACCGAAGCTAGTCTCAGTGCCAACAAGGTCGAGAGCTCCTCAGGATGAAACCAGCCAAGTTCATCAGGAAAGCCAGCGTGACAAGCTCCTCCAACGGAACCAACAGCTCCTTATAGCTTCTACCAGCTCCTAACATCCTTTTAGTTCTCAAAAGCCTTTCTCTGCTCCCATCAACCTCACTTCTCCAGTTCTACCTCTTATGCTGCTGGCAACAGTCCTCAGGTGGGCCTCCCACACCCAGCACTATACTTACCCAGTTCAGCTGGGGGTCATAAATTGACCCACCAGTTGTCAGTTCACTACAAGGTCTTACTAAGTAGTCCAGGCTTGGCCTTGAACTCACTGTGTAGCCCAGGCTGGCTTCAAATTCTCCATCTGTCCGCCTCTGGGGTGCTGGGATCACAGGCGTGATCCACCACACCCAACTTACTTCGTACTCTACTTTGGAAAATCACTTCATTTCTGTGAGTCTGGGTTGCAAAGGTGAAATGATGGGTAAGTGTGGGAAGCACCCATGGAAAGTGTGGCACATGGGACCAGCCAGTCAGTGTAGCATTCCTGAGCTCAGTGTGCTCATTTGAGCCCTTGCTCATGAAGTTCCTCTGCTCTTACTACATTCTTCTTTCAAGATACCTTCGAATGCCTCTCTTCAGTACTGTTCTAGTTCTCACTGTTGAATCTGGTATTCATTTTCATATGTGTTTGTGCTCAGCAACTCCCTGTTCCTTGCAGTATTCTAAGGAGATCTAGGTAATTTCACCTACCTGTACTATATGGTTATTTGGTTTTACTGATTAAACACTATAACTGGCACATCTTTTATAATTGCAGATCTGTCCTATGATCCTTTTAAGTACTGGTTTCTGGCTCTAGGGTGCACTGGATTCATGTAGATTGACTCTGTGAATCAATTTGGGTGTGTTTTGTGCTTTCCCTTAGTCCTAAGCAGAGAACTGCTTATTCAAGAGCAAGACGTGAGTTCAAGCATTGTTTTTCTTCCCTGATTCCATTTCTCTCCCTGCCCCACTGTTTGCTGGCTTTGATAGCTTCCTCCTGCTCCATCTTCGGAAGATGCTACTGAAACAACCCAAAACAACTTGGAAGAGGAAACTGCAGAGACCATAGGTTCAGAATCTGTCCCTGAAAAAGAAAAAGAAGAGGACCATCCCTGTGGTGCTAACTCTGAGATGCAGCAGATCCTTGCACGAGTTCGCCAGAACTTTGGCAAAATCAATGTCATGCCCCAGTTTTCTGGGGAAGACCTGGTTCCTGTGGAGGTGTCAGACATCGAAGACGAGCTGGAGAGCTTTTCTGCTGATGAGGAGGAGCAGGAGCTAGTGCAACCAGAAGATGATGACAAGGAAGAGGATGACCAGGAGTCCCAGGAAGAGCAAGTAGGAAATGACACCAAAGCAGTGATTAAAGCCCTAGATGAAAAGATTGCAAAATACCAGAAGTTTTTAAACAAAGCCAAGGCTAAAAAGTTCTCAGCCGTGAGGTAATACTCTCATCATCTATAAATTGCAGTTCATGCCTTTCCCTAAAGCTTGCCGTGAGTATGGACAGGGATTGTGGATGCTAGGCCAGTCCTTAACCACTGAGCTCTGCCTGAACCGGAGTAGTTTTGTTTTTTTAACCAGGTTATTGTTTTTAAAAAGTGATCTGTAAGGGCTGGGTGTGGTGGCACATGTCTGTGAACCTAGCACTTGGGAGGCGGAGGCAGGAGGATTACCACGAGTTCAAGACCAGCCTGGGCTACATAGTTCAAAACCAGTCTGAATTACAGAATGAGACCCTGTCTCAAAAAAAGTGATCTGTAAATTTTGTCATGTTCTTACTCCTGGAATATGAAAAGCTTAATTACCCAGTATTTTAGAAATGCCTAGGGAGCTACAGAAACGGTTGGATCTTGAGTCGTTCCCCTAGTGGTAACAGAATAGGAGCAGAGTGCCTATCACTGAGCATGTGGGAGGCCTCCAAGCCCTTCTGACAGGCACAGTTGAGCATAACGTTGGGCAGCTTCATTACTTGGCTTTTTCTGTTGCAGGATATCCAAGGGGTTAAGTGAAAAGGTTTTTGCAAAATCTGAAGAACAAAAAACACCACCTAAAGAAGAAGAAAATAAAACAGGTAAATATAACTTATTTAAATCATTTAGATGTGGTTTGCATCTTCAGAATTCGGGGTAACTTTAATTTCCAGCTTCTCTCATGTATTGTCAGCCACGTAAAATGTTAACCACATCTAGTGGATTACCCTGGGTCCCTGTACTGTTATTCACATAAACTAGATTATTTACTTTTTATTGTGCACATTAGTTATAATTAAATTTGCAATTCAGAAATCTTGTAAAAAATACCTTATTAACCTTAGATTCTAAGGGTGAGTGCACAGATTGGAGCAGAGGCATTTCATACGTGTATCTTTTACTCCTTTTGACTGACAGCTTCCATATCAAGGGTATTTGTGTGACACAAGTACCAACCCTGCCATGGCCTGTGTGGTCTGTTCTGACCTGGTGCCTTCCCAGCTGCCTCCTGCTTCCCTCTCTGCTTTACTCGCTGCATCCGTACACACCTTCTCTCCTTTTGACAAGCTTGTCCCCTCCATAGGGTTTGCAGACAAACTATTAAATAGAAGATTCATTTTTTCCTGTGTGTTTTAATTGTTGTCTCTAGCACCTACTAAAAGGGGAAGGAAGCGGAAGGCACAGAGGGAAGAAGAAGAGTCAAATAAAACTCAAAGGATGCTTACCTCTAAGGAAGTGAGTGTTTTGATTCTTAGATAAGACCCAAGTACGGCAAGGAGAGAGAAGTCTGGTTCTCAAGGCCCTCTCTTTCTGAAACAAGGATGGTCTTGGAGCTGAATCTAGGAAACTCAGTCTTCAGTGACCTGGGTGGTGGGCACTTAATTAAGATTAAGAGGAGGGTGCTGAATAGAAGTCCTTGAGTCCATGTCTTGTGACTCAGAAATTCCTGCAGTCCTCTCAGCTGAAGCCTAGCATCTGGGAGAGTTGCATTTTGTGTGGTCACAGCTCAGTGACATGTGAGTGGCAGAGCTGGCTAGGCAAGCTCTGTGAAGGGCGGCTTCGTGACAGCTATGCAGAGCTGGAGCGGGCCCTCTCAGGAGGGGAGTATTTCAGAAAGCTTCCGCACATCAGATGAGAAGCTGTGACAGAGTCATCAGTCGTAACAGAGGAATAAACAGGTGTGTGTAGGAGCTGCCCTCTTAGCTCTGCTTCCAGTATCTGTGGTGGCCGCACAGGAAGTGGAGGAGAGGTGGGAAACAGCTCCTGTTTTGTGACTTACAGCTTTTGCCTTTCTTATTTTTACAGCGAAGGCGAGCAATACGGCAGCAACAATCCAAAAAAGTTGGTGTACGGTACTATGAAACACACAATGTGAAAAATAGGAACCGGAACAAAAAGAAGACCAATGACTCAGAAGGACAAAAACAGAAACAAAAAAAATTCAGACATAAGCAGTAACATCTAAAGAGTTGTTTATTAAATTATACCACAATGTACAATTAGAAATTGTGCGTGTGTTTATTTTCTTAATGCCTGGGTGGCATTTCTAAGGCCATAACATGTTTACTCTTGAGGGTCAGCAGCTGAAGCCATCCAGCAGTGCAGTGAGAATACAGAGAAAGCCCCTCACCCCTGAGGAGTGCTGTGCCCCCGGGACACTTGACTCAGCCTTTAGTTCCCCCCGGGCGTGGCCCTGCCAAGGAATCCCTGTTCCTCTTAGGGGATACTGAGCATTCCAGGCATTCTAAACAAATGGAAATGTTAGTGCCTTCTTAGAAATAGTACTTGTGAAATGTGACCGAATAATGGACATGATCCAGCTTGCTGTCCTAGCCCACCCTGGTCTGCCCTGAGTTAAAGACTTTATGTTGCTAATTGGCAATCTTCTGAGTCTACAAAAGTCTGTAGGCTGTAGCTGAACATTGATAATTAGAACTGAGTGTGAGATGTGGTTACCTCTCCGATGGCTAATAAAACTTGGCTAATTAGGAGGATGTGGGGTCACGGTTTGATTTTCTGCAGAATAAGAACAAATGATGTCTGTTGTCGGGGAGGAGCTGAGGTATAGACAGCTCCAAAGGACATTGGGACTTATACTGCTTTCCAACAAGTATTTTCTCCCAAGCCATGGTTTAATTGTGTGCCACAGTTTCCTAATCTAGGCAGTCTATCAAAGGAGAAAGGGTCCAGTTGACATAGTGAATGGGGACAAGTTGTAACAATATAAAACCGTAGCTCCAAGAAGGTTTACTAAAAACTGCATTTGAATAGGTATGAATGTGAAAGGACTGGGGCCAGGGAGGCCCAGATTAAGGTATGAGATAGACTGAAGCAAGAATTTGAGACAGAAACAGCTTCTTGGCCAGAAGTGGATGGTACCGAGGGTTGCTGGGAAAGCAGTTGCTTCTTGTCTGAAGGTTTGAATTGGCAATGTTTCCAGGCTGACCCTAAAGCTGCACACTCAGATTTAGCACTATCTTCCATTGCCCATGTAGCAGCCCAGCCACCAGACTAGGTGTTTCATGACACTGGGGCCATAGTGTGATTCCTGACAAGGATGTAGCTGGTGACTGGGGAGGGGTTGCATTGTTCATTCAGGAAACTAGCTTTTTATTATTACAAAGGGCTTATGGTGGGATAGGAGTGCTCAGTGAGACCCATATGGAAATTATCACTTCTTTGGTGCAATAATGCCTTCCAGTTGGGCCTGAAAAACAAAAACAAAAATTCCATTAATACTTGCAACTTACAGCCTAACAAATAGCTGAAAGGTGATAAAAGTCTGGAAGAATAATTCAAATGCTGCCACTCCAAGTGTTTATTTTCTTTCATTCCCAACTCCAAACTTTCTATGTTAGCTGATTTCTGGCTTGGCATACAGTGTTGCTACATTAGGAGAAACCGGAGCTGTGCTGGTTTTGATACAATAATAGCTCAGTGTATAGTATAATGTGTTGAAAAGGAAATTAAATAAAAGTTGTTGAAATAGTGGTTTTTCATTGCTCAGACTTCAGGTCTGAATATGTCTGCTAAGTTAAACATTTGGCGGTCTGGATTAGGATCCTGGATGCACTGCTGGGACCAGGGGTTTGGGAAACAGCAAATTATCAGCCACTGAGACAATTTGACACCCAATTAGAGAAAATTGAGTAGGGAGCTGTCCATCTTGTAGTAAAGCTTAAGAGACTTGGGAGTTACTGTGCTCCTCTGGCAGCCAGTACAATAATTTACTATCATGATCTGTGGACAGATCTGTAAGTATGTCCATTCTGGGGAGTGTAAGAAGTTTTATTTGTAGTGCTGCTTTGTGCCAATAAAAACAACTCATTTCTAAACAATCCACCCTGGGGATTACAAGGTTGCTTTTGAACGTCAGGTGCTAAAGTACTCCGCTTGGCTCTCATTGCTAACTACTGTAGGGGGAACTGAGGAACCTGGGCTTATGACAAAGGAATATGGTTGATGAAGGGTTATAGTAGGGAAGCAGCTTCAGAGACTGCTAAGTAAATGCAGACATCTGGCTATGAAAGCTTCTAGGGTTTTTGTTTGTTTTTGTTAAGCTTTTCGTTAACAAGAAAATCGCTGTCATCCTCTGCTGTGGTTAACACAGCCTTCTTTATCGCAAACGGATGGCATTTGGTGTGCAGACCCAGCATGCTTGCAAGTCTCAAGAATGGGACCTTGCTCAGAGCCATGGAGAAAGCTGGTCAATATCCATAGGCCATACATGTGGAAGGGTGATGCTCAAACCTCACAAACCCCAGAACCTCCTGGGACTTTGTCATCAAGATGGACTGTGGGGGCTGGGGATATAGCTCAGTGGAATAAGCGCTTGCCTAGCAAGCGCAGGGTCCTGAGTTCGATCCCCAGTACCGCAAAAAAAAAAAAAAAAAAGATGGACTGTGGAGTGTGAAAGCCCTTGGTCCAATCCCCGATACTGAAAAAAAAAAGCCGCATTACAAGATACCAACTGCATAGTTTCTGCTCAGTAGATTTGGGATGGGCCAATAATTTCTTTTTTGGGATAGGGCCTTACTATGTCATCTAGGCTGGCCTCAGACTTGGGGTCCTTGACTCAGCCTCTGGAATGCTGGGATTACAGGTGTGCTCCACTTCATCTAGCTTCAATAATGTATTTCTCAAAGTTGCCTGTGATGAGGGTGATGCTGACCTGGGGCCTGATCTTTGTGAACCTTTGGCCTGACAGAGCGTGGAGTTGCAGAGGCCTGTGGCCTGGCCTCTTACCCACACAGCCTTTTCCCTTCAGCTCCTCCCTCCCTCTACCTGAGGTGGACAGAACCATGCCACCCACAACTGGGCTCTGAGGAAAACCACCACACACTGGAGGAAGTCTCCTCAACACCCTTCACTGCTCACCCACTGGCTGTTGCAGAAATAGTAGCTCAGTGGACACAGCAGAAAGCACTGCTGCTAAAGCCTACCGAGGAGACCCCGTGCGTGGAGGAAGGCTCCCAGAATCAGCTCTGAGTGGAAAGCAGCTCTACTTTCTGTAATATGCTTTCCCTGAGAACTAACAGCTCTCCCAGGAGGAAGAAAGTCCTTCACTACTTGGGGATGGTGGAGTGTCAGAGCTGAGAACAGGCCCACACCCAGAGATAACAGGAGTGGAGAACCTTCACCTGCTCCCAAAGTGAGCCTCCTTTACCCCTCGGCAATGCGTGTAGGCCTTTTAAAAGCCATCATCCGAAAGTAATGAACAGCCTAGCCTGTGAGGCAGGGGGCCTGGCCAGGCCACAGGGCCTGTACCTCCCTTACCTTCAACTGCTGATTTGTCCGTTTTAAGAACTGAATCTCCTCATTGTGCTTCTTCTCCTCCACCTGTCGCCTCTCGGTCTCTCTCTTCTCGGTGGCCTCACATTTTGCCTTCTGCTCATTTACTTGCTTCTCCAGATCTTTCTTTTCTGTCTCTAAATCTGCAATCTGAGGACAGAATGCCCCATCATCCTGGGGTGTCACCACGTGGGTAGTGGTGTGGGGGGACTTGGGAACCAGTTGTCCAGCCTGATATTGCCAGAGTTTGTACTGCCACCCAGTGGGAGGTCAGTGACTGGCATGGAGCTTCTTTAGCCATGCCAAGACCACCAGACTGGCTATTGGTAACCTCTGGGGCCCTACTGGAACAGTACAGGGCCAGGGCCACAAATGCAAGAAGGGTACTCTAGGGGCCAGAATTCAGTGCTACAGTAACAAAAGTGTGGCTCTGAGATTGACAGAAGAGCCTCAGAGGGTCAAAGGGCCCTGGTAAATCCTACTCACTTTCCTCTCCATGTCTGACTTCCCCTGTTCGGCCTGCAGTGCCTTCCTCATGCCGAATGCCACACTGCTCTCATACAAAGTCTGGTAGGCAGCAATGGTCATGCGGATCTCATCTCGGACACGCAGCAGCAGCAGCCCCCTCTCCGCACAGTTGATGGTGACCTCCCGGATCAGCTCATCTTCCAATATGCACACCACAGGATCAGAGAAGGCAAGGGGATGTGCACTTTGTCTATGGCAAAACAGCCTTCCTCTTGGGAAGGGCTCTAGGGTATGCTCTTTCTTGGAGACATGGCCTCAGGGAAGGCTGTGGACCAAGAAGCTGGGCCATGCAGCCACTCTGAAGTTGGCCCTTGGAGGTGGCATGTAGTCAACAAGTGTGGGTTGCCAGGCACAGGGACACTAGGGCTGCACATTGTTTGCAGCAGTGAGTCACCTTCCTTCTATCGTCAGGCAGAATCTGGGCACTAGTAAAGAAATCTGACTTCTTCAGTATGAAGGTGATAGCTGTTTAAAAGTGGATCCTTTGGTTGGACTGATTTGGGGGTGGGAGCAGCAGGATCTAGAGCTTGCCTACCTCTCCTGTCCATAAATACCAATGTGGAGGGCAAACCCAATCACACTGAGACTGAGAGGCCCCTGAGTTGGGAGGGAGTTTGCAGATCAGGGTTCCTAGGGCCAGTGTGGCAGGTCTACGGGGAGCCATTTGACACCAGCACTCCAGAAGGCAGATCTTAAATCCCTGTCTGCGAATTCACCACAAATCACTCTGCAATATTTTTCTGGACCAAGGGCTAAACGTTGATGAATGGGTATAAATATAGAACATTAATTATTCTGATTAAAAATTAGCACATGCTCTAGGATGGTGTGGGCTCCTGCTCACTGGAGCTCAGGACCTGGATTGGTGCTGAAGGGGTAGGGAAGGAATTAGGAGGGCATATGGTGCCTACCCCCACATGGCCCACTCACCAAAACACTGTGAGTAGAGCTCCCTGCGCACAGGACAGATGCCTGTCTCCCTGGCCTGCCGCTGCTGCAGCTTTAGGTCCAGCTGCTCCTGGAGATGGACCACATCCATCCTGGTGCTGGGGGTGCTGGAAACCTTCTGGATCCATAGCTGTGTGTCTTCCACCCACTCCCTGCGGCACAGACACAGCCAGGCTGAGCAGAACAAGTAGGCTTAAGAGGGCCCTTTGAGCTCCCAGACTGAACAGGAATGAGACAGCTATGCCACCGCCGCCCCCCAAATCCCCATCTCTCCCTTGGAATGTGGGTTCGAAAGCCATGCCCACTGCACTGCCTCCATAGAGACCTTATGTAGTGGTTGATTGACTACGTCACCTTGAAAAGTTTAGCAGCTTAACAAAACCTGGCTCAGCAATTCTGTACCCTAGTGTGTAGAGGAGCCACCTTAGGGTGGATCATCACCTAGACGGTGTAAAAGGGAAAGGAAGGACGGAGAGGTTCCATCCATTTTAGAGGAGCTCCAGTCTTCGCCTTCAGCTTGGACTCCGTCTCCCGGCTTCTAGTGCAGACTCCTCGGCTCCTTCGGCCTTCCGTCGCAGACTCATCGGCCTCCTGGTACAGACCTGCACGGGACTCTGCAGGGAACTCCAGACCCTGGACTGATTCCTTCGGTCTTCCGTGCGCAGACACCCTCTGTACGCTTCCTCATCTGACTCCTTGGCTGACCGTTTTAAGTCAATCTTGTAATTTCTTATACATTTGTACCAATTGACAAATCTCTGAGATCACAGTGTCCTGCTTCTGTCTATTTTCCCTTTTCATCATAGCCTTAAAAAAAATGCCAGCTGGGCGTGATGGCACATGCCTGTAACCCCACTACTCTGGAAAGCTGAGGCAGGAGGGTCATAAGTTCAAGCCTTCCCTGGGCAACTTAGCAACTTGGCAAGATCCTGTCTCAAAATAAAACATAAAAGGGACTGAGGGTGTAGCTCAGTTTGAAGACTTGGGTTTAATTCCCCAGTACCAAAGCTAGGGAAGCTGTGCTGCACACATACTACATAAAAACAGTTGAAAGGGCATGTCTGTGATAAATGTGGCTGCAGAAAACAAAAGCTGGAGACATGAAGGAAATCTGTTCTAAAACAAAGAACAGATGGGATGAAGGAAAGTAGAAAAGAAAAAGACAAAAAT
>PVLD010009969.1:0-73558 GCA_004027595.1 Dinomys branickii | reverse complement strand
CACTGGTGTAAGAACCTGAGGGTGGGAATATAAACTAAGAGACATGAAGGAAATCTGTTCAAAAGCAAAGAACAGATGGGACGAGGGAAAGGAGAAAAGAAAGAGGCAAAAATGTATGTATGTATATATGTAGATACATATGTGCAGGAGGGCTAACATGGTTCTACTATTGTATTATGTCACTTAATGCTAAGGAATAATTGATGACGGGTTATTCTATCAATCTTGTATGTCTTTAGTGTTATCCTGAACACACACTTCGAAGATACCAATATGCAAAGCAGCAACTATTGTTGTTTTTTTTTAATTTTTATTATTTATCTATTTATGTTTTTGTCTTTGGTTTTTTGTTTTTTGTGTTTTTCTGTTTTTGAGATGGTTAATTGTCTGACCAATTTTGCATGTCTGTATCTGTGTTCATGTATATACACTTCGAAGATATCAATAGATATAGCAACAACCATTGTTAAGTCCATGTCACCTTGTCTGTAAATCAGTTTTGATTGTACTATTTCTTATGCTAATTTGTGTCTGTTTGTTAATATGTTTTTGTGCTTTTATATTTTAAAATTTAAAAATGATAAAACCAGGTAAATCACGTTGTTATTCAAACCTCGATACTCAGTATGAACTTTTACCTTTAGTATGTACAAAAAGCAAATCCTACCTGATAAAATCACCATCTCAGTATTAACAAGCAGCTAAGACTAAATTCCAGTATTGCTCCTCTTATGCAATTCTGGCAAGGTCCATTTTATGTACTAGAAGTCAACAACTCTATCTGTATCTTAGAGTTATTGAGATAATCTTACTAAAACGGGCACACACGCACATGCATGCATGCACGCACACACATACACACACACACACACACACACACACACACACAAACAGGCAACATTTGCCAGACACTTGATAATCTCCAGAAAGTTTTATCATGTTTATTTCTAACATGTTTCTTTCTAACATATCCTTTTGGCTCACCCTTATTCTCCAGTTCAGCCACAATGTGCTGCATATTACATGTTTAATTTTTACACTTCTCAGGGTCAGTGAACCACACTTTCACTTGTCTTCTAAATTGCACTTCCTAGAAGACTGACTATTTATTTAGTGAATAAAATCTGAGTATCAGAAAGGAGATCAATGGTTGCCTAGGGCTAGATGTGGACGCAAGGGTGGGTCAGCCAACAGTGACTACAAATGAGACCCGCAGATGTTCTGAGGTGGTGGGGACGCTCTTTATGTTTCATTATGGTGGAGGCTACATGCATACATTTGTTAAAATGTTACAACTGGATGATGTTAAATAAGTTCATTGTATTAAAAGTAAATTATAACTGAGCAGAGGTGATTTAAGGTGAAAAATAAATATTTTGTAAAATACTTGCCATAGATGCATATTTAGGTCATTGTGGATTGATGAGTTCACTCTCATGGGTTAGCAATTGGAAATTACTCAAAGAAACTGGCAGGAACCAGTATCATTGTTTAGAAAACATTCAGAAAACATCAAACTTCATCTATACTGAAAAATTATTTTAGCTATTTAAGGAAGGGCAATGCATACTTTTATAACGATTAGTTCAAATGTTCTAATATTTAGCACAAAATCCAAATTTTATGAATGCAAGCAAATAAGAAAATGCTGGCAAAACTTAAGAAGCTGGTTCTTATTTGTATGTTTGGAAATTAAAATATCTACATATGAAGAAAGAAGAAATCGATAGCAACAATAAAATGCAACACATCAATAAATTTTCTACATCATTCAAGATGAATAGCAAATTTGTATTTGGGGAGGAATTGTTCACAGACATTTCATTTAAATTTGGTTGTCACCAAAACGGATGAATTCTAGCACACCTGGAAGAGACAACTCTCTATGCTATGTCAGCTTATAGGGACATAAACTACATTCTGGCCTTCCCAAAGGTGGCATTTCACCGCTATTATGTAAAGTGGAATGCATTTCTCTGCAAAGCACTAACTTTGCCCCGCTGCTTGGCACTTTCAAAGGAGGAATATAAGACCCAGCTGAAGGACCAGAAAGGGCTTACTGCAGATTTGCGCAGAAAAAAAAAAATTATTTTTACTATGTTCTCAAGTTTAGTTGCTTTCATTTCTTTAAGTTCAACTTATATCTTCTCTTCTGTGGTGAACAAATCTCATATTATTGAGACAATTTGAATTCCAAACTTCTCTATTCAGTTTTGGATGATTTGTTTGGTGTCCCTGATATTGACACAGAGAGCACAAAGTACGCAGATGCCTATGAGTTTCAGGAATGCCAAAGAGGAGCTAAGCTTTCAATCTTGAATCATTAAACAATAATTAACACAATATAATCCTATGTACAACACATTGTTTGAGAATAAAACTGTGTGGAACATGGAGAATATCTGAAAAAAATCTACTGCTTTGACAATGTCTCTTGTTTGGTTACTGATAATAGAAATCACCCTCAAGACATGATGCACAGAATGTCACTACCATAATTCTAACTCTCTTGGAAGACAATAAGCATTGATAACATGCTTTCAACTGTCTTAACCACCCAACATACACTTAATACAAATACCCTGTGCTGTTCATCAAGTCCCCAAAAGCATCATTTCCCTTTTTCTGCATAATCATATTATTCCCTTAACCCATAACTCTGAAATTTGGTTTTTATAATTCCTGCCCTTCCATCCCAGCTACTCTTTCCCACCCACAGTATTTATTGAATTCATCAAGGGAACCATCCTTCAAAGAAAAATGATATTGCTGGTCACAAGAAGGTCATTAATAGATCAGTAAAGTTACTGATCTTCAAAAATGATAAAAGTTTAAAGAGATTTACATTCATGCAGACCTGTTAACGAGCAACTGTTGTACAATTTCTCAAAACCTGCGTGACTTTGTCACTTAATAAAATTTACATGATATTTTAAGGTCCATATTTATAATTATAATTATCATAGAAATCACTTATGGTAGCAAATGATACTCTATTGACAGTTTCTAATATTTTCTTCTCAGTTTTAATAAAAGTATTAACAGGTTTTCTTTAGGGAAGTATTTATTATAATATATTTGTAGAGTCTCTACTATGATTGGAGCAACTTCAAGTTCCTGCTAGAAAGCATTGAGCTGATCCAAAATTTTCTTTAAAGGCTCTATGGGGACAATTGTTTATCAAATAACTGAACAAAATGTGCTCTTAAGACCATATTTTGACAACCATTGATCTAGGGTAAACAAAATTTGCAGAAATTAAAGTTACATGGACATAGAATTTTATAAATAAGTGTATTCAAACAGTTTTTGAAAAGCTATTTATTCTCTAAATAATGAAAAAAAAAGCTATTGCATCTCTCAAGTTATAAAATCAAATCAAAATTATTTTATTATTTCCCAAGTAGTTGGAATTTGGAACTTTTAGAAGATGACCAGAACTGTGTGCTATTCAATACAGGAAATTAGGAACACATTGCTAGTAAGAACCCAACTCAGATAAGGATAGATAAACAAATAGAACTGAATGTTCCTGCAAACTGTACTTTTGTGAATCTCTCTTCAGTTGTGATTTCTGAGGAGGACAATGATGAAATACTGTAACACTTCATGTGATGAATGTCAAATTTAACTTAAGGGGCTCCGCATTAGCCTAGAGAAGGTATATAGCCGAAGTAATTTATATATGGAACATAGGTAAAAAATCAAGAAAATATATGGATAGATATGTTTAACACATCATTTCACACTGTTTATATAGCCTAATAACTAAAATAATATTAACCATTAATGTAATTCACCTAAAGACAACAAATTATTTGATATAAAATGTGTTACAATTAGGAAGAGAGTATTTAAGTTTCTTTCATTTTTTCAAATTGCAGTTAGCCAGTTTCTAGTTAAAATCAGTTACTATATGCTGATGTATTCCATTTGTACTCATACAAATACACATTTTCTGCAAAATACTAATGAGTTAAATTAGTTAATAAGCATGTGAATAACCCTTCCTCCATGATTACAGGTATCTATTGAACTCCAGAAATGACTTTGCAGGCATTTCTGAATGATTATTCAGATTATGGGATTGCGCTTTAGGTATTGGGATGCTTCATTTTATGTGTCCTCTTGGCTTGACCATGGGATTAGCTGTGTAATCAAACACTAGTCTAGATATTGAAGTACAGATATTTAGTAGATGGGAAGGACATTATAGTCACTAGATTTTAAGTAAAGTTTAGCATTAGAATTATGGGTGGGCCTCACCAGATCAGTTCTAGGTTAGAACTTAACATTAAGCCTGATCTTTTTCCAGAGAAGAAGGAATTATGCCTCAAAATATGAAACTAGACACAGTGGTATAGATCACCAGTCCTAACACTCTGGGAGGCTGAGGTGGAAGTATCACAAATTTAAGCCTGGTGGAAGAATCACAAATTGAAGCCTAGCATAGAAAAGTTAGGATTGGTGAAACTCTGTCTCAAAACTTACACGAATAACTAAATAAATAAGCAATAAATAATAAATAAGAAAGAAAGACTGGAAATGTAGCTCAGTGTGACAGCTTCGTGTTCGTGCTCCACTAACATACACACATACACAAAACTGTAACATGACACCATTACCTGTGTTTCCAGACTATTGTACTGACTTACGCATTTCAATGCAAGTTCAGACATTGCCTGTTTCCATCCTGTTATCAGTGACTAGCAAGGGTCCTTGAATCAGCAATAATGGCATTAGCACAGAAGCATTCAGTATAAATTTACAGGATAAACTAATTGGAAAGTAAGAGAACATGGTAAGAGGGCTCTCAAAAAGATCAAGCTGTTCCTCTAACAATGGAAATTAAGAGAAGATAGAAAGGGGTGTCGAGTGAGGGTGTCACTGAGCCAGGCAGGGGTCAGCAGAGGTAGATCAGACATGTCCTTTAATGAAGAGCGGATCATTTTTATGAGGTTGCTACGATGGGCCAAGTCCAGCGTATCATTGTCTTAGACCTCCGATCCTGCTGGGTAGAATAGCCACTGAGTTACCATGAGTTGAGTGTCTGCTTGAAACAGGACAGCTTCGGTTCCCCTCAGAAGTGCTTGGAAGGGGAATGTTATCATAAGCTGGTCTGTAAGACTCTGCTCTTCCTGATCCCAAGGTGATTATAGATTTAGGGCCCTGCCAGGAGACTTCTAGGGGATCTGAAACTGGACATTTTAAATGCTGATGATTGAACATCCCTGAAAATACTGAAAATTAGTTACTCTTATGTCAGTCTTACAGGGAGATGAGACAGGTTAGATAAATTTAGGACTAGTAAACATTATAATTCAGATCCTCCTTAAATGTTTAACACTTCTATGTGCAGAGTAAAGCTAAGCCAAGTCCCCGTGCTTTAAGATAACAAGAAAAAATAAACTAGGAAGGCATAAGATGCTAAGCTTCATCCTGCTTTTCTTTGCCCATTCTTCAGGGTCGGGTTCATCCTCCAGTCTTCGTAATTTCGAAGTAATTTCTGTCTCTTTGTTTGTTCCTCTGTCTGTCCTCTCTGTCTACCTACAGACATGTGCATAAGCACACATATGTAATTATTTAATCCTCCTTTTTAAAAAAAGTATAATACTTGTAAGTTTGTAATGAAAACTAATGAATGTGCATAAAGTACTTCCCCAAATTACCTATTGCTTCTACATTATTTTAATATATATTCTTATTTTGTTTCACTTATACCACTAGATTATCTTAGTTTGCAGAAAAGAACGTTTGGTGTTATTATTTGTTTGTTTCTTCTTTGTAAAAATCTTTTTGGTCTCTGTCTTGTACTTTGAGTAGCTACTTTGAAGACAATGATATGGAGTGTATTAACCAGTTATTCTCTTATGTTTGTTAAAATTTTCATTTTTTCATTAAATAAAATAAAAAATTTTTGCTCTTACAATTTTCAAATATGTCCCCGTCTCTTCGTAAAAATCAGACCCCAAGCAAGAAATTCTGAAACGCAAAGGTATCAAAATCCTAAAAGGCACAAGAGCATTTAGAATACACTGAAGTAAGACGATGTGAAATGAGGGTGCTATTTCTTGTCTAATCATCTATTGCCATTAAACTGCAGCACCGGTTGAATTTCAAGCATAATAAGAGGTCTCTTAAATTCCACTATCATACCACGTTACTCGTCTGACTTAATGAGACATCGTGTTAGGGAAGAACAACGCACACTAAATATAACTCAAAGTGGTAAAACTAGATAACGTGACCTGACAACGGGATCTAAAAGGAAAAGTACTTACCACAGTTGTATTAGATATCCGCATCAATTTGTAAATGCAGCAGCACTGCAACTGAGTGTGAAGACTGGCAAGAATATATTGCCGGGAAATATGTAGATCAACTTCTGTTGTGTTGTGTAGGTGCAGGAAAATTCTTATCTCGGAAACATAAATTCTTTGTTTAGATGTTACATTAAAGAACATAAGAAAGTAAGTTCCACATCAACAGGACAATCACTGAGCAATTTTAAAATAAGTCTTCACCCTTAAACATTTCTTCCTTGTGAAGAAAATGAGATATGAATTATAGATTTGAATGCTAGATATTATTACATTGAGAAAATTCCTCAGATGAATACCCTTTTCAAATTTATTTTATTCAAATCATCAATATTCTGAGCAGGGTTTACTTTCCAACAGAAGATTCACTCTTTGCTAAAGGACAATTGCATTATCAGAGATTACGAAAAAGCCATAAACCACAAAATGGAAATTAGCCCCCCAGTAGCCAGTTCACATTGTGGACATGATTTTACTTTGACATTTTAGTTGTCAGCCACAGCAATAGCCTGCTAGAAAGTGAAACCCAAATTCCACCGTCTCTCTAACCTGAATAAAATTTAAATGTATGAACACTAAATTGAATAATCAATGATAGATTTTTAGTCTGATGACCATCTCCTTGGCAGTAAGTGGCATATACAAAAATTCCACGTAAGTAAGCGCCACCGACATTAGTGTCAGCATTGTTAGGTCTTCGGGAAGGAAGAAGCTACCTTCGCGTCCCCGTTGCTCTGCTAGTTTCCACTCTCCGCTACATTTTGCTGCTGTACTGCTGCTTTCTCTTCATCGACTATTCACATTTGTAAATGTGTTTATTGAAAGCGTTCTCATCTTACAGACTAATGTTATAAGGAATTCTAAAACTCGAGGACGTTTATGAGTTGTGCTGGGAAAGAATCTGTACTCAGTAATCATTAGTAAAAGTCCCCTAAGTTTTAAGAATGAAATAGTCACCATTGCACATTTTGGGAAGACAGAAAACTAGAGTCCTAAAAGGACAGATGCCGCTCTGTGCCTCTGATGTAGCACACGGGATTAGGGTGTTATCCATGAATTGAGTGATGTTTTGCTTTCAAAGTCTATTGATCTGAACATAGGCAAATTT
Organism: Dinomys branickii; assembly: GCA_004027595.1. Taxonomy (NCBI): domain Eukaryota; kingdom Metazoa; phylum Chordata; class Mammalia; order Rodentia; family Dinomyidae; genus Dinomys; species Dinomys branickii. The sequence goes on along the minus strand of PVLD010009969.1, from coordinate 66,130 downwards.
AAGTCACAACCACTTGCCAGTTACCAATCCCTAGTAATTCTCAAATATGAAGAGATTTCAAAATCTCTGACACCTGATTTCCACTGTACAGTCGGCTTAAATTAATCTGAGTACGGCTGCGTATAAGGATCTTTAACCCATTTAAGGGATAAGGTTGGTTTAAAGTTCTGCCCTGCATACTTATCAAAATTATATTAATAGCAAAAGCTAATAGCAATCACAATAGCATAGGGTTCCTATTAGATCCAAAAATATCACATACATTTGTTTATATTATTCTATAAATTGTGTACTCATATTTTTAAAATATTTGCCACAGAAAACATTGAGAAATGTTGGAAATACCTCTATCTTTAAGACTTATTAACAAAAACTATTTTCTGTATTACGATGTTCAGAGTTACTGTTAATCTTAAAGTTAACTAGATTGAATTTTTCAAATAGTTTTAAAATTTTTCATCCTAAAATGGCTTAAGAATCTTGACATTTACATAGCACTAGATTGATACTGTAAATAATCCAGTCATAATTACTACAACATCTCATGAGTAAAAGTTTATGGAGTTTAATAATAAGTAGAAAAATCACAATTCTAAAAAAAAGTCATAATATAAATTATTAAATAATTATGGTTTATTTACAAGCTGGAAATTGTGAGGTAAATTCCAAGAAAATGCAAGTTCTAACTTTTTGTTTCTCTTTCTCTTCTCTCTCTCTCCGTTTCTCTGTCCATCTCACACACATCCATGTGGATATGCACACATACAACCATAGGCCATTGAACAAAACTAAATGCCAACAGATTTTTCCAAATAGAAATTGATGTTATTTAATTAATTTTGTTTGTGTGCTTAAGTTTTTACTTTCACATTATACAAATTAATTTAAATGTTACTCTTCAACATTTTGTGTAAGTGTGCAAAATAAATTTCTTCTCCAAAACCATATTATTTTTCTTAATTTTAAAGTCTCTCTATTTAAATTCCAAGTGAAGTGTTTGATAAAAGTAAGTAAATATATTCTGATGAACCATCCAGATGTCAATGCTCTTCTAGCTGTCTAAATCTTACTGCAAAATTTGATGAAGATCATGTGCAGCCTTTGTCATTTTTATATCTACTATGATGGAAAATATTAATTATCGTCTCTGTTGACAAAGAGTTTATAGCTTGAATATAGATGTCTACCCAAACCTCATGTGGTCATAAGTGGGCCTCTTAGGGCTGGCTGGATTTAGAGTGTGTGCATGTGGGTTATGTGAATGTGGTTGAGGGTCTGAGAACAAAATCAGTCCCTGAGTGGATTGGCATAGTGCTGGGTATGGATGACGTGAAGGCACAGCCTGGGTTTGGGTTTGACCACCCAAAGCCTGGTAACCCGGGTGGGATAAAGCAAAAGGGAGGCCTGCCCCTGCTGTTTCACCACTTAATGTGCTGCCTCCTGCTTGCCCTGCCTTGGACTGTTTCTCCTCAGCAAGGAGGAGAAATGACTCTCTGAAGTGCTGCCCTGCCTCAGAGTCAGCCGCCTATGAACTGAAACCTTTACACCTGTGAGCTGAAACAATCCTTTCCTCTCTTAATTTTGGGTGGTGAGCAGTGTGTCTCAGCAAAGAGAAAAGTAACTAAGACGACAGACAATAATACTAATGTGAGGAAGGACAATTGTGGAATTAATCAGTGTTTTCTCCAAGGAGCCATGCACAGTTCTTAGAATTATATCTTTGTCTCTACATGTTAATACAATTGAATAAAATATCTTTAATGTACTATTTTCATGATAACATATTTTGAAATCATATTTTTCAATTTTTATTTTTATTAGTTCATGTGTGGTGTACATAATGATCACATGCTTACTGGGGATCTTACACATTTAAGAAAATTGGTTTGTATCTACTATACACAAAGACCTTTGCTTACCGAGTAGCAGGGACCGCACATGATTTATTATATTTTGCATCAAGACAAGGGGGTGTTTATTACTGTTATGTGGGCAAACTTGAACAATCCCTTGGGAAGGCAAGCATCATATATTCTATCAAGAAATAGAAACAGAATGCTGTCTATTAATCACTCCCCACAGACTCTAGGATGATACACATACTCACAGTAAGGGGGAAACATGTAACCTACTAAAAATGAGTCACAAAGATACAGAAAAATCTGACCAGACCCATAGGAAAATGGATTGAATTAGTAATTGTAAAAAAAAAGTGTCATCAAAGAAAAGACCTTTCTCTAATGGTTTCATTGATGAATTATATCAAATATTTAAAGACATATTAACACCAGTCCTTCTCAAAGTCTTCAAAACATCAACAAGTAGTAAAGTAGGATTTATCCCTCTGAAGTAATATAATGCACAAATCAAAGTATGCAAGTCAATAAGTGTGATGTGGTACATTAACAGAATGCAGGATAAAATTGTGTGATCTCAGTAGATGTAGAAAACATACTTGACAGAATTCAGTTAGGCGTCATAGGAATATACTCTACCACAGTCAAGGGTATATTTGACAAGCCCACAGCCAACATAGTGTTTAATGGTGAAAAGCTTCCATATTTTTCCTCTCGAATAAGAAACTAAACAAAGAAATGGTTTCTCTCCACATCAGTATAGTACTGGGAGTCTTAGAACAGTTAGACAGGAAAAAGAAATAAAAAGCATCTAATTAGATACAAAAGAGGTCAAATTTCTGTCTACAGATCACATAAGCTTATATAGACAACCATAAAGTTAAAGATTTTTGTAAAAGTGTCCAATTCAGTGGTACTATGAATATAAATTGGTAGACATTGTGGAAAATAGCTTAGATGTTCCTCAAATAAGACCTTTCATATGATCAAACAGTCTTACCCAGAGCATATTTCCCAAGAAAATAAAATCACTATAACTAAGAGATATTTGTATTCTAATAATCATTGCAGCCTTACCCACGATAACCAATGCATAGGATAATCATTGTGTCCATCTACAGATGGATGAATGTAGGAATTATGGAACATATGTACGATGGGATATTTTTCACTATAAAGAACAATTCTCCCATTTACTGCCACATGGGTGCCCTTGAACCTCAAGTGAATTATGCCACCTACAGAAAGACTATGATCTCACGTATCTGAAATGTAGGTTTCTGTGGGTGAGGGAAATGGGGAGAGATTATTCAAAGTGGATAAACTTTGTATACCATGGTGATTATAAATAATAATAATAATGCATTTATACTTGAAATTTACAAAGAGATGCAATTATCCTCAACATAAGAAAAAATTAGTTAGATGAGATAATAAACTTATTGCTGTTCTGGATCATGGTTATGCTTCTCAGTGCACATATATAGGAAAAGTTCCAGTGCCATATTAAATAGCTTCAATATATACATTTTATTTTTTATTTGGTGCAGCTCAATAAACGGAGAAAACGATATTTATTGTACAAAAGGGGGGCGAATGGTGATTTTTCTGAATGAGCCTGAAAGACAATCGTACAGTAATTTTTTGAAGCGTGAGGAAGCTTACACCCCAAACACATTTTAAAGAAGCTTTATATTTGGTGATACAATAGGAAGGCAAATGTTCATTCTGGAAAAGGAAACTTGGTTTTATCGTTTAATGTATGTCTTTCTAAGGAGGCATTGTAACTACATTATCATTTGTAATAAACTTATAATGAAAGTTTATACTTTGAGTTTAGGAATACACAATGAAACCCCAAAGCAGTCAATTCTAGATGGCAAATGCTTTCAGTGTAACATTCTACCTTTAGGGCACTTGGATCTCCTTCTCAACCCAGGCACCCTCAGCGTTTAACCCTTGGAGTAGGCAGTAAAGGGTATTTCTAGAGATCGACCAACACAAGCAGAGAAACCAACACAAGTAACCAGCTGCGGAACAGATGAAAGGCAGAAGTGGACCCTGAAGAGTCAGTATGATGCTAAAATACCTCCTTTTCCCCTAGATTAAGGTAGGGAATTAACTGGAAGATTAGTGGAATCACTAGTACTGTAAGAGATGAAAAATATTCTCCATTATTAATATTTAAAGCAAAGCTACCGGTGTCCACCAGGTGGCGCCACATTGCGTTTGGTACTTAAACGGATTCTATGCACGTAGCTGCTCCCAACTTCTGTACAAAACTGTCTCCACTACTGTACATTAAACTCTCCGTAACGTAATGTCCACTTTAGGTAACTGGATTTTCAGACTTAGTGTAAAATTTTGCAATATATGTCAAAAATGATATGATTCCGTAGGTTTTACCACCTGCCGAATCCTTATCATTTATAGATGAAAAGAATTAGCTAATCTAGGGACTGGATGAATGAAAGGAATTAGCTAATCCAGCATGCTCTGGAAATCACCTGTAGACTTCCATAGCTAGTAAAAATAGGTTAAATCATTTGGGTCAACCTGTCCACACAGAAACGTTTTTTAAAAACAAATAAAAATTTAAAAGAACGATACAGCAGAATGAAAAACTGCACCCCGGGTCAGGGTTCTCAGGAATATCAAAGCGATAATAGCTCAGTGAAAGCAGAGGCCATAATGAGAGCCGAGGGGCATTTCGTGATCTTTCAGAAACAATATAAAAGAGTCTACTTTCTGTATGGAGAACTAATTTCTTTAAAAAATTAATAGTAACTGTAAAATTTCAGCAAAAGTATGAGTAACTGGAAAGAGAAAGCAAATAAAATTTAAAGATAATACAAATTTCAAAGAAAAAACTGGGTGAATTTTTTTCTGTATTGAAAGCTTTGGCAGCAAGGAATTTTAGTGACCTATGAACTCTACATTTTCCCGACTGGGAGAAAGCATAAAAATCTAAAAACAGGGAATAAAGCATGCCACCAGAAATGTCATATTTCAGAAAGCACTGAGCTGGACTCAAAACAGGAGAAAGGATGTAAAATTTCTGTGCGTAAATCATGTTTATTGATTTACCTACCTTGTTTTCAGGCACCTATTCATGGAGTGAACAAAAATGAATTTGGACTAAGATTATGTAAACTGGTCACTTTTGAGCTATTGGTTTCATGAAGTGTTAATTTTCTTTGAAGCAAAATCATCAACCCTATTCAGAAGATTTGAACAGTATCTAACGTCACACAACAAAGTCCATAATAGCATGGATGAGTTTATGCAAATATGTTGAAAAATTTAGGCAACTGATTAAATCTCTAGGAGCATATTGCTTGTTTTATGCTACTAGTTAAATCCCAAAATGTTTGTCAACATTTTGATCTTCCATAAACTATTGTTAGACAAAATTTTTCAAATGCTTTTGAAGATATTATGTAATATCCAATATAAGAGGATACTGCAAATCCACTCTTGGATGTCTACATAGCATTACATTACTTTGAGTAACACTGTTATACCAGCGACTGAATAAGTTATCTTACTAAAGTTACTTGAATATAATTCTACAAATCTGATTAACAAGGAAATGAGATGCCAATAATTAAATAAATTTCATGTACATAAGTTTTAAACTAGCAAAACTAATATACAGAATTCCATAAAAAATGTATATACACTTAAGGAAAGGGAAAATAGCATGGTGGTTTTTCAAAAGTTGGTGTTAGCCTTGTGTGGCAGACCCCAGAGGATTCCATAATTGGAGGAAGCTCGCAACACTGATAATTCAGACCCTCAGAGAGCAATTGGAAATGCGTGCTCAGCAATCTCAACGACCATGTTACCCAAGCAGCAATTCATTGTACAAGAAAATGTCCAGAAGTGAATGGCCACCATTTTGAACACCCCTTGTAATTGCAGGGGTCAAAATGTGTCTTAATCTCTCTGTCTTGACAAATTTAGTATGAAAATTTTTATACAAAATTTTCCTTTTAGCTGGGTGTGGTGGCACACATCTGTAATCCCAGCACTCGGGAGGCTGAGGCAGGAGGATCGCTGTGAGTTCGAGACCAGCCTGGGCCACAAGGTGAGCTCAAGGCCAGCCTGAACTGCATTGCGAGACCCTGTCTCAAAAAGACAAAAAAAAAAAAAAAATTTCCTTTCCTGAAATATGTATACATTTTTGATGGACTCTATATTTAATATGCAAGTTAAAACTGTACAGGAAAATACAGGGATGATTACAATAAAATTCAGGAAGTTGTTTCTTTATCACAAGGGGTATTGTATGTAAAATCAAGGAAAAACAAACAGAGATAGCTTAAGAGTAGCAAAAATATTCTATTAATTGTGTTGGTTGGTGGTTCCGTGGGTGACTATTCCCTAATTATTTTATACTTTACTTACGTGCCTCATGCGACCTTGTGGACACTGATCTCATGAAACACTATGAGCAGATATTACCTGTGTGTAATGGCAAAACACAAAAGAAAACTGCAAATTATAATAAAATAGTATTATGTATAGTGAGGGGGAGAGAGAGGGAGAGACAGAGCGAGCGACGGAGTGGGGAGCAGAGAGAGACTTTTAGCCAGGTTGAAGAATGCAGAATGAAAGGGGGTTTCAGGGTATGGAGGCAGCCCGTAACACCTGTCCTGCTGTTGGAAGGTAAAGTGATAGAAGGGAGTCTCAGAGTGGAATGAACGATAAACACACTTTGGAGTTAGGGAGGAAAACCTTGTCTTTAAAATTACATGTGACACAAACATGGAACGAAGCAAGAAGAAAAAGAAGAGAAGGAGAGAGAAAGGCAGGTGACAGCACCAACGAGGACACCAGCAGATGGAGGGGTGGAGAAACATGAAAGTTGGCTGCAAGGAAAAATATAGCTGAAATCACAGCGAAGGCAAAGATCAGAATGTAAAGCCCACAGTCCTTCGGCATTGTTGGCAGGAACATAAACTAATATGACTACCATGGAAAGCATTAGTGAGTCTTCCACAACAGAAATTCCGCTGACCCAGGTGCACGTCTTCTGGGTAGCTTCCCGAAAGAGTTGAAGATATATTACAGTGGCACATGTACCCAGGTTTACAGCAGTTCAGCTCAGTAACTAAATCCGCGTGCCACTTGTCGGCCCACCAACAGATGAATCTGTAAAGTGAACATTGTGTGTATGTACCCAACAGGTGCTACTTGGCCACAGAGAATGGTAAGTCGGAGTCTCTTGTAGGGAAATGAATGTAGCCTGAGATGCCAGTGCTAAGGAAGACAAATCATACTGAGAAGGTAAGTGTCCCATTGTTTCTCTTATGTGAGACTCTCAAAAGGTAAATAACTGAGAAAGGAAAATGAAAGAGCTGATGGGACACAGGGAGGTGGACTTCGTGGAGATGTAAAGGTACCTGGGAAAGAGCAGGTGGAGAAAAGGATAAGAAAATTAGTAAGAATCAATTCTCCCAAAAGCATCTAATTATTAAGTGTCACAAACATGCACTAATAAAAAAGAACCAAAGAGCCACAAACCAAAAAAACGAACTACTTTGAAGACACCTTTTTCTTTTACTCAGAAAAAAAGTGGATGCAGATGAAATGAGTCCACCTGTTAGAGGGAGTAGATCCTGCCTCAGACCGAATGAGGTTGATCCTCCCTGGCGGTGTCTTCCAGGGGACTTATTAAATAAACAGAAAATGTCTGTGGCGCCATGCCTGTGCCATACAATGGTGGAATGTGGACAGAATGGCTCAGATCGAGCATGGTGAGTTCATCTGTTCCACAGTGAAAGCACAGGAAGCCTTGCAGCAGTGGGTGCCCTGAAACAACGCTGAACCTCTGGTGAAAGCCTGTGGCTTCCTTTTTTGGAACAGTATAGAGTGAATGGCCAGAGACTTAGAAGCTGAGCTCCAGGGGCATTTCTATGTCTGTAAGCCTTACTCTTCAGAGGCCTCTCAGCAGAGTTCAAGGGCACACCGCCTCTGGGCAGTCCACGGGGATACAAGTAGAAATTAAGACAATTGTTATCATAGCTTTTTGGTGAGTTAATTACACCTATGAGTGACTCATAGAGTCTTGATACAGACCAGTTTTACTAAAGGTTGTGGTGTGTCTCATGTGCTGCATTTCACGGTGCAAACGTGATGTAACACTGATATTGTAACCTCAGGTTGTTCTATAGTGATAACTCACATAGCCAGCATATTATAAATTTTGAGTTTTACAATCATTTAAAATTTTGATCAAGCATCTTTTTCTTTTAACATTATGGTTTAATATGATTGACTGCATTATGGAAGTAAGGAATGTATTCCTGATTTTCACATAAAGGAAAAACATGCTCAACTTCAAGAATGCATCCTCAGGAATCAACCAAATGATAAAAGCAGAAAAGATTGTGAAGAAATGGAGATCAAATGACTGTGTGCTCACTTCACTTAAAAATACTGTCACTCATATTTTTATTATAATTGATGATAATGCCCTCAAGTATCATTTTATTATTTGGGAGAATGTAATAGCTAACGAGACAATTAACTTTCAAAACTTAAATGGCATTAGCATAAAAAGTTTAGACGAATAAATTCAAAACAATGAACTATTTGGAAGAAACATTGTTAAACAAAAAAATCAACAGAGGCAGCTGTTCAATATTTTATACATAAACAGCACATTTTTTGCTTCTTATAAACTAGTACTTTGGGTTGCTAACACTGAAAAGAAATAAACAATTGCAAAAATGTTCAAATACCGCATCAAATTTGTTTCTTTAAAATTCAGCAGTGAATTTCTTGCAAATAAGGTAGTTCAGTTTCAGTGACACACCCTGAGTATATTCAAGTACTGAGAACCAGTTAGATCAAATAAAGCCAACAAAGCAGTTTTCACTGTACTTGATAAATGTGTACTGCTGAACTGACATTTGTTGTACACATGAACAATTTCCATGTGACAATTTTATGATGGAAGTTTTTATTTATTTTCAACAAGCATAACTAAATATGCAATGTACTATGACTACACTGATCACCTACAGAGTGTAGGGTATGTACGGAAATTAAGTTTTAGCTATAGTATCATCAGGTGATACAGCTACCATGTTAGCAGATTTTTCTGGAGTAATCATCCTAATTAAGGAGCTTACACCAGAATATAAACAAATGCAGTGCTTTCTTTGCTAAAAAAGTATGTTATAAAATCCTTTTGATAGAACAGTGTGCTTAGTGATATAAAAAATTTTAAACTATGTAAAGTCTGACAGGTTAAAATTATTTTATTCTTTACTAGGTAATAAAACAGGAATGATTATAAATAATATTATGGTAGCCTGAGCTATTAAAGTTATTAAAGATAAGTATTTAGCTAAGAAAGGACTCTGCTGTATATACTAAGGAAAGATCTAACCTTGATTTGTCCCTGAAGAAATTGATATGATCCCAACTGTAAGTAACACATGAAAAAAAGTCATCCAAATATGTTTATTTTTCTGATATGCTTGTTTTAATCCTGTTGTTTATGTAAAAATGGAACATGTCTTTTTAAATTGGAATAAAATTCAAAGATTTAAAATGGAAAGGGAGAAGTTGGAAGCTTTCTACAAATTGTAGCGACATTTTCCAAAGTTTAACAGTAGTTATCAAAAAGCTAGATGATATTGTTACTGTTCACTCATCAAATTTATCATGGAAGACATTACATTTGGGGGAATATTCTGAACTTTATTCATTAAAATATATCTATTCATACAAAATTCATGCATTCAGAACCACTTATTTCATTAAACAATAATAGAAACTAAATCATAACTCTGCAGATATAAATTACTAGAATTGCTATTGATGGGTTAAAGACTTTTAAAAAAACATATAACATCACTTTGAATAAACATGAAAAACAAATATCCTCCGCTTTCTGAAATTGCTTTAAAATCTATTCTTCCCGGAACAAGCCTTCCAGGAATAGAAGCTCAGCGAGACTGTTTTCTCTACTCTGAATACTATTAAAACAAAACAGAGAAGCCATTGAACTGTGCATTATCCCCTTCAAGTGGCACTGCGGTGCAGCCCGGCCAGATCGGGAGAGTTGCCATCCGAGGACTAAACTCGGTTGTCACATTAAAGCCTAAGTGTTGATGATGTCAGGTGCAACATTCCCTGTACGTATCGGCCTGTGAGGGAATCACACTTTATTCCAGAAAGTTGTCTTTGATTACAAGAAGGATCTGGGTCTGGCAGCACCGTAATTCCTGCTACTCTTACGTATGTATGTGCTTCATACAGGGTGCACTTGTTGTATTTTTACTTTATTTTTTATTCAACGCTTTCTAGTTATATTTGAGTGGTGTTGAAAGAAACGCTTTTAAAAGAAGCAGTTGAGCAAAACATTTTTTAAATGCTAGTCTAAACAGCTTGGTCATTAGTATAAGTAAACATTATACAGGTAGAATATTTGAATAAAATAATTTGAATTTAACAACTGAAAGATGCCTACAGAGTCAATGCGATGGAGCTAAAGTTTAACAAGAATTAAAGCACTGTATACCAAATGACATCCGCTGCAAGGAAGAAGCTCAGGTAACACGAGCCCCATGGTCAGAAACAGGAAAGTGATACCAAGGAAGTTAAATTAATTTTACTCTTGGGGAAACTGCAGTCTCTCGGTGTTCTAGTTTGAGAGAAGAATCTGGGTACACGGAGCTTAAGTTCTCTCCCTTTCTCATTTTGGATCTGAGAGTTGATTTGTTTGCGCCTACTCAGTCAGCATGCCAGAGGTGAAGACCGTCCTTTCAGAGTGAAGCTTCTGCTTGACAGTGTATCCTGCGTTGGAAGGTGCATAAAGAGCATTCTGGAAGCGTTAGGGTGGAGGCTTGCACTGTAGTATCTATCTTCTTGACTCTTTCATGCACCTAACTTTGTACAGAACTATGGGAATTGTTCTGGTCACTAACCACCACTCCCACTACACTTGGTGTGTGCTAAGAGATCCCTTTCCAAACCATAAACTGTAAATTTGGGGGAGGGGGTTTTATTCCTTTTATCTGAAAACCTATTTTTATAGATCCTATATAGATATTTAATAATCTCCCTGCGCTCACATCTACCTGTTTACCTGTCTATATCTAATATCATAGTCTGTGGACTGGTATCTTTACAGCAAAAGTTATGTGACAAATACTACTGACAGTCCTGTGCTTGTTATCAAATTAGTATCTCTTATCAGTCCATTCTGTTGTGAGGGATCTCATGCATCCTGAACTCCACAACTTTCCTGCCTCTCCTGGAAAACCCTTCTGTCCTTCCTGCCTACAGGGGGAAGCACTGTGATTTTCCCACACACTGACCCGTGGGCTTTTCAGGGCAAACTTTTCAAACTCTACTTCATTCACAAGAATTCTCATCAATTTGCATTATGCGTGGATCACACAAAGACTGAAAGATATCCCCCTCGGTTACATGAGAACAGAAAAACTTGACAGTTTTCTAGAGCATGCAGGATTTATCCACATAATAATGATACAAAGTGAAAACATAGTTATAAAAGCATTTGCACAGCATTTAACAAACAGTGGCAGGCCAGGGATATAGCTCAGCGGCAGAAGCCCTTGCCTGGCAAGCCTGAGGCCATGAGTTTGATTCCTGGTACAAAAAAAAAAAAAAAAGAATAAAAATGGTGAGGAGGAGGAAAGGTAAACATGGGTTGGTGGTGCTGATAGGGGAAGCGGAGATGGGCAGGTACATACGTTTTTATTTTCTCTGTTGGAATAATTTGGGTCTAAGATCGAAGGTTCTGTTTCATCTAAGTGTTTGCTGCCGTCTCTGTGCAGTGACTCATCTGTGTGGGAACATTTGGCCCTGACAGTGCGCTGTTAGCCTGACACATGAAGCAGACCACTGGGCATCTTGTCTTTTATTCTCAGCGCTCTGCTTTGAACTGTCTCTTAATGTCAAAGGGGTCAGGAGTAAGAATCTAAGGAGGAACTCAACCCCCAAAATTATGCTCTGTAAATAGATCATTTTAATATTGTGCTTCTGTGTCTAAAACCACATGCATTTTACCAGAAAATGTGATGCCCAAGAGATTTCTATAGTCAACCTACATCTTATGCTAAAGGTAGTAGCTTTCATAAATTTGATGAATTTAGTTTAAATCAACAAAACCAAACTGAAAGAGTGTATACTTCATTTTCCACCAATGCTGTTTCTCTGGTGTAAATCTCATGATTACCTTAGAGTTTATTTTGTCAGTTATATTTACAAAACGTCAGCCTGTGTGTTTCTTTTACAGTCCCGAGTTTTACAGAAGCCCTATCTCACTGCTCCCATAAAGACATAAAATGTATTTATGAATGCTGGCGCCCACCCCTCAATCGTGGCCTTTAGGATTCCTTTCCACTAGAAGGATGGGTGAATGTGCTAGAAATTTTCACTTTTTCTGGAATTCATTGGCATTTCCCATAGTAAGCAGATGGTGCAGGAAGGGTCAGTCATATTTTATTCATTCTACTGGAGAGAAAATCTGTGTCCCCTTGCACACTGTAGATCTTCATCTCTATCATTGTCTGCAAATGTCTATCCACCAATATTCTGAACACTCCAATATTTTGAGAAAGAAATTTGATTGCATGTGATGTTCATGCTATGCTATGAAGTGCTCCATTATATTTGAACATTTAGCACACAGGGATAGAGCTCTCACCTAGGAAGCAAGAGCTTTGGATTATATTATCAAACCTACAGCTAACGACTTCTTACAAGATTGGAGAAAGGCAAATTATCTGTTCACTCTCACGTTCTCTCCTCTCCACAGGATGAGACAAGCAGAGGATGAGGCAAGCAAGGATGCTGAGAAGCACAAAAAAACACTTCTGGGTATTCTGAAAAGCTCTCAGGTACAAGTCCAGTTTAGGAGCCGATTTTTTTTTCTGTTAGCTGAACAACACGTTTAATTTGCTTGGCACAATAGGGTTTTATTCTGCAACTTGTGTTTTTGAGAATTTTCAAGCATCTTTAGTGCAAACTCTTAGAATTTACAAAAATATTTTATATCAACACTTGCTATGACAAACAAAATTAATTTAGTAGTATAAAAACAAAAGGTAATATGTCTTAGAAAGAAAAGTTAGTGATGGATAGGTTGTTTTGGCTGCAGATATATAAACAATTCATAATTTTGTTTGTTTTATAGTACATGATATCACGAACACAAAGGACTGAAATGCCATTTCCCAGTTAGCAGTCCACAAGTTAATCCAGTAAAAGTATGCTGCCATGTTGTTTGCTAACCTTTGTCATCCTCTGCCCTATTTCTGAATAGATATTTTACTATCAGTCTATTTTCTGGCTCGATATGTGGGGGTCATTAAATGAGGGAGAGGTTCAGAGAGCTGTATTTGAGTTCTTGTCAAGTATTTGCATGTCGTGGGTACAGTCTCGTTAAGGAGTGATGATTAGTTGCCAAAAAAAAAAAAATCAAGAATCCAATAGGATTGTTAGTACTTAATGATTATTCTGTTTATTTCTGCAGATACAAAGGATAAACACTACAAGTGCAAAGCAAACTCTAAAGTACAAATAATTGTCAAAGACGATCCTCCTCTGAGGCTTTTCATTGTTTGAAGCTTGCAGAGGAGGGCTAGATTTTCAGCCAGCTCTTAGGAGCGAATAGAGCCATGTGTGAAAAATTAAGCAACTGTCTTGCCTTCTGATCACTTGGAAACTAATTACGAATTTTCATTAAAGAATTTAAAATGTAATGGAGACATACAAGTGAGGAAAATAACATGAAACAGAACAGATTCAGTCACACTTGTGAGGGAAATGAATTCTGAGAGTCGTGTTACGAATGAACAGGAAAATATAAGCAACTTCAACTTGAGAGAGTGGGGAACACAAGCTACCGTTCTACAAGACACTGTTTTGAGTGACGTGCAGATGTTTGCTGGAAGTCGCCGTTTGTTTCAGTCACCTGTGAGCCCTTTCACTAACATTGTCCTCCCTGCCAAATCAGCTTCCCTCATCCCACTGAAATGACTGCGGAACAATCCACTCTAACAATACTCCCAACTGGATGACAAATACTACTCACTCTACACATGCATTAAAATCTTTCCTACTCAGAACCCTGACATAGGTAGTAACATGGAACCTATGTTTACCTTTACATGTGCTTTCTTCAACAGATATAGCGACATTAGTATTTACGTTATAGTTACAACCTTTTCCACACCACCACATCTTCCTCTTTCAGTTCTTTTCTCTACTTGATTTTTCCTCATATTTCTGCACCATTATAAAAAGGCAAGCTTTATTGCCTGGAAACCTTAATATTTTTAAGGTTTTCACAAGAGGCATTAATAAGCACATCACCGTCTCTTTGTAAACTACAAATTGAGAGGATCTTGGGTGAAGCATCCATAAAGAGATACACAAACTATGAAGAATAAGAGAAATATAATAGTTCCTGGGTTACACAGATACTTCTGAGAAAGTTAAATAATACAGTAGACAGAGCTCTAGATCAAGACTTAACAGAGCTAGCATCTCCCTGTTCTACCACCACCTGGTTATAAGTTTGTCAAGAACTGATTTGTTAAGCCAAGCATGATGGTGCATGCCTGCAATCTCAGCGTTTGAAAGGCTGAGGCAGGAGAATTGCCACAAGTTCTGGGTAATACTTATCTGCAAGGTGAGTTCAAGGCTAGCCTGGACTGCATAGCAAGACCCTGTCTCAAAAAAACAGACCAACCAACACAAAACACTTATTTGCCTTACTCTAAAGATAAAAAAAAGCAATTTAGAATTATTAAAGAAAAATGTTAATTACTATGGGAATACATACAGATAAGCTTCTTATTCTTTTTGCTGAGCATAGGATAATGACAGTTAAATTCTAATAATTGGAAAAGGGAATGAAGAAGAGCAGAGGAAAGCACTGCAAATCAGATTTTACTGGGCTATCGTGTTTTCAGCCTCTTATCCTTCTCCCTACTCTGTTAGGAAGCTTTGTCTTTTCTGTTGGGAACCTCGGGCAGTATCTTTGCCTCTTTGTTAGGAAACTGCCTGCTTGTATTTGATTTTGTTTTTAGCAGAGAATCGATGTCTGTCATAAACTTGAAACAAAGTTAAACACATTAGGTGGAACGAAACTGACTTCTGGATGTTGTGTAGGTGACTTAGCTATTGGTGCTGAGACCTGGTACCAATGGCAAAAGTATTGTGTAAAAAACATAGAATGAGACATTGTAAAAGCTTTCCCTTTCACATGAACCTTTTGCTAGAGAGTACATCATTTCCATGGGATACGATGTGATGGAGTGATTACTATTTCATGTGTGCGTTATGAGATGCTTTGGGTCACAGTTGGAGAAAAACACCGATCTCAGGCAATGAGATTTGAAGGTTACATGGAAACATGTGGAAGAAGGTTTTTTTTTCTGTTCATGACTAAAAATCACAGGAAAGAAAATACTGCATCTAGAATAAAGCTGTCTTCATAGTGGCCACAGGGATTTCAAAAAAGTCCACCAGGATTACAATATGTGGCCTATTAGGGTATATGACACAAAAGGGCCTGTAAGTCAATTAAAAAAATGTGCATCTGAGTAACAATTTCTACACCACTGTATTTGCACAGCATGGCTGCAACAAGATATCTGAAATTTTTGATTCCGTGTTAAACAGGATTTTGCAAACTAACACTGTACAATCTGTTATACACAATAACAAAATAATGAGAAAATTATATATACCATTCTGGGCAAAGAATATGCTTATTTTTCATCCTGTACACTCTTTGAAGGGAAAGATGTCTGTAAAGGATAGGATAAAATTTTAAGGCACTGAAAAACACTTCTGTCTGAGTTCACACAAAATACACAATTGAACACATTGAACAGCAGGAATCTACAACCTTCTGGATATTCTACAAGTAATTTTGAACTCGAAGACTAGCTATCAGTACAAATGGCAACTACTTTTTAATAAAATTTAATAAAATTTTTACTGTCACCCAGAGATTCACTTCACTCACTGGGTAAAATAAATTGGTCACATATTATTGAAAATAAGACCACAGTGTGTGGAGAAATGCCTTCTCGGATTAACTGAACCTCAGTACTACAGGGCATCTGTTCTTTACTCTTTCTAGTTTTGAGTGCTCTCAAATTACTAAATACTAATATTGCACTTTCTAGTTCAACCGGACAAAAATATCAGCTAAGGATGCAGTTTATCTCGATAGAGGCATAGTTGTATCAATGATATGTAAACTCTGATTTTTGTCACTTTGTCTCTTTGAGACAGGGTGTCCCTATGTAGTCCAAGCTGGCTTTGAACTAACTATGCAGCACAGGTTGGCCTTGAACTTTCAGTGATCCTGCTGCCTCAGCCTCCCAAATGCTGGGATTAAAGGTGTGCACCACCACACCTGGCCTTAATTCTGATTTCTGTCATGATGTTTCCATTACCAAACAGTACAGATGATGAATGATATGTCCATTGAGTTAATTATTTATTCCTGCCTGAAAAACAGGCTTTTGTGTGGAAACCGGGCTTCATCCGCATGTTCAGAACAATTTGGTGGAGCCACCACCTCAATGCCCCTTGCTTCCACTACCTATTTCCATCTTCCTCACATGGATCGGGGCTTTTGGATCTGTCAGGGATTTTTTCTGCACTAGTGAGACACTGAGCCTGTGCTGCAGCTGGTCCCTTGACTGGGAACGCTCTTGGAACTGCACAAATCCATCTGCCTACATCTTTACCCAAGTCAAGGCTGTGATCCTATTTCTTCTTACCCACAGCTCTTCCTTTGCCATTCTCTCACTGCGTGCTTCAAGGAGTACTCATACTTGTTACTCTGTTCTGCTCTTTCACGCTACTTACCGCTCGCTGACATATTAAGTGATCTGCTCATTTGATGGACTGACTTACTTTCCTATAGATATTCTCACGTAATTGTTCAATTTCCAGGCTTGGCTTGAACCTGCTGTCCTCCTGTGCCAGCCCCCCAGAATACTAGGATCACACGCTTGTGCCACAATGCCTAATTTATATAGATTATTTTATTGCTTGTTTTTCCCTCTAATATATTAGTTCCTCAAATATAGAGAATAATGTCTCTTTCATTCTTTAGACCTTATTTATTTGAGCGTCTAAGATGTTTCTTAACAAACAATATATGTTCAGTATTTTTGCTTGTGAAATTGATTGGTTCTCAAAGAGCTCTGAGTTCAAGTTGCCTTGTACAAGGGAGAGTTAAAACTCAGTGGATGTGAACACCATTATGCAGCCCAAACGTCAATATTTCTGTGAAACACTGGAAACCATAGAGTGACCTCCCTATATTTAACTTCACAATATTCAGTGGCCATTTTTCTTAGTTATTTTTTTCATAGGTGAGACAAAGTAGCCAATGCCCTAAGTGAAAAGGGGAAACCCCTTACACTGTGTAGAGGTTTCAGCTCTTCATTTGCTGGCTTTAAGGCCAGGTGGCACAAGGTAGAGGGGAATCACAGAGAAGAAATAGTTTATGGCACAGAGAAGTTGGATGTTACCAAAGGCATCAGGCTACAAGTAAAATGCAATGATCCTCTTTCTGTCCTGTGTATCCAGACTACACACCTGTAGAAGGGGCAGCACTCACACCTAGAGTGGGCTTTCCCATAAGCCACAGCCAGAACTGTGCCAAACCAAGTAGTGGACTACTTTGGCATTCACACACCCTTAATCCCAGCATCATGCACTCTAAATCCAGCCACCTCCTAAAACGTGCTGCCTATGACTACATGAGAGTCTGGGGTGACAACTAGATACAAACCACAACACCATCATATGGTATAACCTTATGTTTTATTTTGAAAAGTTTCCATTGTGATAAACTCTAGCTGTACTAAATTTATATGAAACTGCTGGATTATTTTGGGGGTGGTGCACATCCCATAAATGACTTGCATTTTGCAAATTCCTTTTAAAATCTTAATATATCATCAAAGACATAAGAAGCTATGTTAAACCTGAAGGATGGACCTGATAGTGGAGAGAATGCATTTCAGGTAGTCAGTGAGATTCACTGAGGACTAGCAGAGTTTGACCCCTGACAGATGACTGATGAGAAGATTTACCGAGATTTCTATGCACATGGGGCAAGAGGCATCGTCACACTCTTTTAAACAAATATGTGACCCTTTATGCTGCTTTTTCTTTAATCATGTTTATGTCCCAGTATGATATTATGCAAAGGTAAAAACTAAACTGTGGATCCCTAATGCTAAAAGATATTAGAGGAAAGGCAGATACCGATATAAAATATATACAGGCACAGATAAAGTATTACTGTTTTGTGTATTTTATAATCTGTCAACATGTACAGGAAAACAATAAGCACAAAGCATTACTAGACTATGCCATTGACCTAACCCTCAGTCTAGCTACATTAACCAGTAACTTGGATTCATGCTTTAGGTAGCAGTTACCTTATAAAACAAAAGCATTGGAAGGTAAGCACAAAGGGAAGATTGTGAGATAAAAGACGGCCATGATGAACATCACAGAGAGCATGCAGGAGAACTGGTAAATAGAGAAGAGTAACTGGGGACTTATGTGAGTAGGTGAAGAAACACAAGACAACTAGGCCAGGCCAAGTTAAATTCCACAACATGAATTAAGGCTCCTGTCCAGAGAACCATGGTGCTGGGAGTAGCCAAAAAAGTAGTTTTGATTTCCAGTCCCCGAGTGTTAGAGCTTCTCTGTCTCAGTTATTGTACAACTCTTCTTTCCCTTCCTTAGAGAAGAATTTTGGCAACAGTTTGCTAGTGCAAAGTGAAGAGATAGATTATGAAGAAATAGGACCGGTGTTGTTGGCCTCTGGGTGGGTGCTGTCTGAGTAAGGTTTTTATCTGATTGTTGCATGAGATGATGGACCCTGAAGTTCGACACAAGACCGATAGTTTTTTTTTCAAATGGAGCAAGAAATAAACAATTGCATATTCTGCCATGTGCTTGGCACTCTGTTGGTTTCTTTCCAACTCTACCTCATTTCATTCTCGCAGCAAAGCTGTGAGCAGTTCACTGAAACCGATTACAGATGAGACAATTGAGTCCCAGAGAGGTTCATTCACCTTGGAAGAGTATGTAAAGGCTTTTGTAAAAGATGTGCTAATGTCTTTTCATCCACCCCAACTGTGAATTAAAGAACACATACCCTGTTTTGAATGATTTACTACATTTAATTTGTTTGAATTCAGGAATCTTATAGAAATCTACACGAGGGAAGTTTTGTTCTCATCATTTACTTTGGTGGTTAGATTTCAGTTTCTGAGATGGGGATTTGTAGGTCATCAGACTTGCTTCACTTTACCAAGTGTCTGCACTTTTCCTTTTAGAGGATTATTTACTTTGCTAATTATACAGTCAAGTGTTCTTGTTTAGTTCTGTGTGCTCTGGTCACCACAGTATTAGAATTGAGTGTTCCTAGTTTTCAAATTTATTTTCAATATTTACTAGAAACACACCCAAAAATTACAGAAGGAAGAGAAGGAGGGGGTTGGAAGGAGGAAAGGAAGGATGGAAGGAAGGAAGCAAGAAAGGAAGGAAGAAGGAAGAGAGAGAGGGAGGGAGGGAGGGAGGGATTTGGGGAAGAAGTAAGAGAGAAGTGAAAGAAAAGAAAAGCCTTCTGCTGGGGCCATCAAGACTTCTAACCTAATGAACCAAGAAAACCAAATTAACTATAAATTTATAGACTGCATATTAGCCTGTCTGCTAGGACAATTCAGTGTTCCATTCAGGTTTACTGTCCTCCTCATACATTTCTACACTGTAAAGAGAAAAAGTAGAAATATGATACACATAATTTTCTCAGATTCTATTAAATTTTGGTCTATTTCCCCAAAGTTTTGTGCAAAGTCTAATTTTTATTTCTATGTAATTACTATGGAAAAGAAAAAAGAAAACACAAATATCTCTGTATTTGCATTTACACAAGCATAGGTCCTTTTATCTCTTTCTTATTTCTATTTTATCATACAAAACAGTTGTAAAATGCTACAGATACTGAACTCGAACTGTATGAGCTCAAGGTATAGCACTATTATTTACAAACCTTAAGCATATTACTTAAGCTCTTTTCTCTTTTTTCTTTCATTTTATCAGTGCATCGAGGATAATAATATCCCTTGCCTCAAAGATTCCAAGAATTAATTTCTGTTAAATCCATAAACCACTGCCTGGTACAGTGTAAGTGCTCAATATAACCTATAACAATGGCTATGTCAAAGAAATACTATTAATAGATGTTTAGTGATTTGGGTAAATTCAGAATAGCTTACTTCCAGTTAGTATCAGTACACTGACAACTGTTTCATTCAACATTCAAAAATATTGAACTCTTGATAAATATCGGTTTATGGTGTTAACTGAAGAAGCAAAATAAAATCAGGAATAAAAATAGATCAGTGTGTTAGCGGTGATTTTCTCCCTTCTTTCTTTCAAAATTCAGTTTAATTATGAAGAAAGCAAATAGAAATAAAGAATTTCTCTAAACTGGGAGGCAGTTTTAATCCTTCACCCACAATATGTTATGACAGAAAGAGAGGGAGAGACAGAGAGACACAGAGACAGAGAGACAGAGAGAGCTGAACGGAGTATATGACTGAAAAATGTGAGAAAATCAAAACTAAGAATCTGGAAGAACATGAAAGTTTTCTCAATCCATAAATCCCTAAAGTCTTTAAAATTAAAATGGAATATTAGCCTGGATATGGAAACGGAGACCAATAACTTGAATTCAGGTTAAGAATCAATTAGACTAAATTTCTCACATTGAATTAACACCGTTAAGAACAAGCAATTTACTGGTGATATATTCTTTTACAATGCATAGCCTCCCACATCTCACTTTATGTGAATGCTATGCCTCCTTGATTATTGTAGCTTAATAAATCTCAAGTCAGATATAGGAAGAACTTTGTTGTTAGTTCTTCTAAAAATTATACCACCTAACATAGATCATTTACTTATTAAAATGGTCATCAACTTTTAACTTCACAACAAAACAATAAACAATTGATGAAAAAATATAGAATTTTCCAGAAAAATATGTATAAATTAATACAATGTAATTAAATCTATAGATAATTTACTTCTTAACAATATTTATTCTTCCATTCTATGAACATTGTATACTCTGCTTGTCTTTTTAAATTTCTCCCAATAACTGTATTAATTTTCAGAATCTTACATGTATTTGGTTAATGTTATATTTTACTGATACTTTACTATATTCACTATACTTTATTGTATGTATTTTGCTGAAGAAACTACTTTTAATTTCAATTTAAAATTTATTGTCATTACCACATAAAATATATATATATATATATATTTATTTTTTTATATATATTTTAAAATTGAAATTGTTTCCTACAAATTTCCTAATCTCAATTTTAGTTTTTGAATTTGTATACATTATTTAGACAATATAGACCATAATGCAATCCATATAAACAATTCTGTTGTCAGGCTTAGCTCTTTTTCTGGAATATGTATTTATCTCTTTTTAAAAATTTTATCACATTGGCTAGTCTCCTGGTATAATAATGGATAAAAGTAATAAGGCTAATCATCCTCTTCTATTTTTTATGTTAAAAGAGAAGCATTTTTAGCTCTATGTTCCTCATAAATTTCCTTTTTTCAGATAGAGAAAATATTTTTCTATTCTTAGTTTGCTGCCATATATTGTTAAAATGACTTCTGAATTGTATCAAATGCATTTTCTGTACCAGCTGACCTAATAATGTACCCATTTTAGAATTTTAAACTATTAATATGATGAAATAATTGATTGCTCTTTAATATGAAATTCACTTCGTATCTCTGACATAAACCAACAAATTTAAATCTTAACATTATTTGTTACTAGGTTTCACTATAAGACTGATTTTGAGTATACTAAGGTATTGGAATATATATACAATTACTTTTGGCTTAGTATTCAGTATTTAGGGCAATCTCAGAAAATCATTAGTCTGTGTCTAATTTTTTTCTACTATTAGTACAATGTGAAGAAATTTCTATATCTGTCATTTATTACAAACTTTTTCCATGCTGGTTTGAAGGATCATGAATTATTCTCTATCTGGTGACTCACTATCCCATTTAGTTGTTTTTCTTTTCTCTAGGGTATTCACGTATATTCATATATATTCAAAATACATGAGGTCCTATGCATAACAGGATGATTGAGAGGTTCAATAGCTTTGATCAGGATAAAACAGCTTAAATAATCAAATACAAATATGTTTAGAAAGGTTATATACATGATCACCTTTCATGGTAATTTAATGTGTTGGTCAATTTTTAGGTCTCTGGGAGACAGTACCCAGTACCCAAAACTTATAAGAGGAGGAATTTAACTTGGCTTTTGGTTTTAAAGGGTTTGGTTCTTCATAAGCTGGCTTTATGATGGAAACATCATGCCAGAAGGGTGTGCGGCACAACGCTGCTGAGCTTGTATCAATCAGAAAGCAGCATAGAGCAACTATGCCAGAGGGGAAGGCCCAAAACACAGAAAAAGAGGTAGACCCTGACGTAGAGCATCCATGCCCCACCTGGAAGCCCCCAGAAGTACATTTCACTAATCATCTGGGGGACTCTCAAGCTAATCAATTTGACAACTAATCCTAACACATTGTGTGTGTTACATGTGATGGCTAGGATTAGATAGAGATAAGACAGGGGGGCAAAAATATACGCACACAGCACAGATAGAAAAACAGTATGGTTTCTTTTAGCAGAAGTTGTTACTGTGTATCTCAAAAACCAGCTTCTTACTGGCTCTTAGAGAAGAAATTGAAAATGCAGGTGCAGCAATCGCAGTGACCGAGGTTCCTCAAACTGTGGTTCATGGTACAGATAAATGTCTGTAGATGAACGGCCACAACTTTGAGCACCTCTTGTAACTGTAGAGGCAAAAGCTCCCTTTTATTTATCTCATTAAATATCAATAAATTTAGTATTAAAATATGTTTTTTCCAAATATATATACACATATATCTCTATACATATATAGATATTTATGTATATATTATATAATATATTATATATTGAGTGATAGTTTCTTAGTTATTAACCAAAGGGCAAACTAATGTCATATGAGGACAGCAAATTAATTCTTATCTGAAACCATTAACAATGATGTGTTATTCTTCTCTCATAAACCTAAGCAACTATTTAGTGCAACCTAATGATAATTTTCCAGATTTGACTTACTACATATTATGTTAGAAATTATCAATTTGCTAAAAGCTACTGCTGTGCATACAAATAAATTCTCTCAATATACTTTAAAAAGTAGAAAGTGTCCTGTCTCCCAGGAGACGTGAAATAATTCCTTGAGCTGGAAGAGTTTTTCAACTTAGAAAAGCTAATTCTGATAACACTACCTGACATTTATTGAGCTCTTGTGATGTGCCAACAAAGCTGCACACAGTATTTAGTTGTAATGGAAAGAATCTTGGATTTAATACATTGTACTTGGTTTTAGTTCTCACTTCTGACAATCTCTATTTGTCAATGGGAAATGCACATCTTCTAATCATTTGTTTATCTATCTAAAAAGTGGAGGAAATGAAACCCATGAGATCTAATGGGGAGTAAGTCATAGAAAGCATCAAAAGCTCTATGAAACAACATTATTTTTGATAACATGCCATCTTGATCTTTCCATATCATTTGATATTTACAATATGCAATATTTTTCATTTATGTGCAACCTATAATTCATAGCATGTATTTTATATAGGCGTGTATTTTCACATATAAATGTACATATGTATGTATATGATTTGTGTTGGGGGTATCATTTCTTACCATATGTTCAACTGATTTTTAGAGATAAAAATAATATCCAGTTTCTTCTGTAAGCTTGGTTTATATGTAAAGTCATATATATACATTCTATTCACCAGAATTCCAAAGACGGAAGACTAACATGAACCAAACATAATATGAACCACCTTAATATGAACCAAACATAACTTGTTCATCATTCAATTACCAGTTTCTTTCTACTCCATTCTTCAAAACTCACAATTCTTTTTTAAAAAATTTAATTGACTTACATTGAATTTACAATTTTTCAAATATCTGAACACTAGCAGTGGACTAAGAGTCCCTTCTATAGCTTGAAATAATTACATTAATTTCAAAGACCAACCCCAATGAGTTTAATTGTATCATAGAAGAAATGTCTTGTCAAATGCAGACCAAACCAACATAATCAGAAGCTTTCAAAGCATGTTTGACATTAAGGAGGACGGAAAACAATGTAGGAGAGAGACACATCGATGGCCTGTCAAATCTTTTTGTAGACATGATGCTATTATCAAGGCACATCAGGATAAAATAAAGTGACCTAGCTGACCACGGGCTTACAAATGTCCTGGGAAGGAAGAAACAACGGTGAATCAAAAGGTAGCTTTGTTGTGTGTCCCCCCAGGCCTTTTTATTGACAGGAATGACAACGCTCCCAAGATGCACCATTATCTATGACCGGCAAGCAGACATCAAATACTCCTGAGCTGTATCTGTCAGGATAGAAAATTCTGCTCAAAACAGACAGGGCTTGTTACATTTTGCTCAGCTAAGGTTTGTCAAAAGCCAGGGTCACTTGCACATGCCCTGCCCTGAAGGGGAATTGTAAAGGGAGAAACGTACACGATTCCTCGTGCTTCTTCTGCAGGGAGACTTTGGGTCTAGTTGACCAAAATGTTTTGAAAGTCAAGTCATGACTCCAAGGAAGTGGAAAACAAAGTTAATAGTCTGTCATTGAACTATTTAGGAATGACATTCACGTGCTAAGGAGTCAGAGTTTTGAAAGAAATTTTTTTTTTTTTCTTAGTGTGATTTGTTATTTCAAACTCAGAAAGGGAAAGACTACCGTTATTGAATTTGGAAGGAACAAGTTAATGTGTTCTGGCCAAGTATTTCATGCCACGGCATTATGGAGTTTATTACAGCCTGAAATATTTACACTGGTAAGAGGTTTCTCTAATTTGCTTTTCTTTGACTCAAGAGAGATTTTATATACAAATGTCTAGCCTCTGACACTTAAGTAAACTCACTAACTTGTGGAAACATCTGTTAACCACTCACCAGAAAATGCAAGTCGAGAGTATTTCTTTAATTGGTCCCTTTAAAAAAAATTAACACTTGTGCCTGCTTTCATAAATTTGAGGGTTAATGCAGCCATCACAAGGACAGTGTTTGTGAGGACAGGAATTATTTTTCCTGCCTTCAACTCCATGGACTTTTCCTTCCATTTCTCTATCAGCTCTTTTATCCCTTTGCTTTCCCTGCTGCCCCATCTGTCTATCTTTATGTCTATTGCTTTCTCTTTATGTTTCACTTCTCACTTTGTAGTTTAACATTATTTCTAGATCCAGAAGCAAGCCAAATTTTCCTCAGGTTATGAGTGGTCTTATAAACATGTAATTATATGTAATAATTCATATTCTCTTAAAATTAAAATAGTTTGTAAAGGATAGACATCATTGTCTTACATTGGAGACATAATCTTTATGCATTTATGTGTGTCTTTGTGTCACTAGACTTTACCCAAACGTGATTAGGATAGCCCTACCTCTGAGCTACATTTCCAACCCATTGTTTAGAAATTTTGTTTTTGAGATAATGTCTCAATTAGAAGCCCAGATTGGATATGAGTGAAAATTCTTTCATGAGTGAAAATTCGATCTTATTACTTGACTTTGCCAAGAGTTAGAGAAAATTTTAGGAGTTTTTTACAATTCACATCCATTCATAAGGACCCAGGGTAGAGCTGACTCCTGAAATGATCATGATAGAAATAAAAGAAGAAAAGATGAAAGGAGGGAAATGAAGGAAGAAGGGCAAAAGTAATGAATGAAATGAGAATTTGAGGGAAAATATTGAATAAATAAAGCTAGCCCTTAGCTTGGTCCTATTTTAAATGATACTAAGCGTGCTAAAGGCACTTTACTGAACAATTATGTTTATACTGGTCAAACAGAGAAGAGGACCAGCCGTAGAACTTTTTAGCACTACCTAACACTGTAGTGAACCGCCCATAAGAATTTACAAGTATTTGTTCCAATATTTTTTGAGACATTTTCATGATAATGCCTGGTTACACATTTTTGTTGATAGTATCTTTTTTCCAGTAAGTTTTTGCCATCTCATCTGCTTGCCTTACCAAATTATTGAGGGAATACTGCAAGGAATGCTATTCCATTTTCCGCATTAAGGCAACCATGTGGTAAAATAACAATTCTTTATAATTTCAAATATCTTTTAACTATAGATAGCTCTGGAAACTTCTCTACATGTTCTGTTCTTCTGCAGCAGTTAGAGGAAAGGAATACAAGGTGTAAAGTCATCAGCTCTCAGTTAAAAATCCTAGATCTGTCCTGCATTAGCGGTCAACAATCACTTAACCCTGGTGTGCTTTGATCTTTCCATCTGTAACATTAGGGAAAGGTACTTCACTAATTACATCATGATACCAAAAAACTCAGTTGAAAGTACTATATGAAACATGTAAATAATTCATACTTTGTATCACTTATATAAGAAATACATAACTTAAGAACAGGATCTTTCTCTTAAGCTGCACCAATTTGATCTTTTCCATTTCCCACTGAACTTGAGAAAGAACATTGATTTATCCAGCAGATCAATCTGATGACCAGTTCAGCTGAATTAAGCAGTTAATTCTGTAACAGTGGCAAATAATGGATAAGTTTACATTAACTGAGAAATGCAAAGGATTATACATTGTGTTCCAGATAAACTAGAATAATTTGCTCATTAATTTATTTCTGATTAGAGACTTTGAATGTTCAAGGAAAATTGTGCTATGCCCTGATAAAATGCAAAGGTCACTGAGGTTACACAAAAATTCTAATCGTAACAAAACAACCCTGTCTAAGTCTTTATAATGATTTTTGTCATTTTCTCTTTCCATTCAATTTTTGAACATGATCAAAAGCCTAATTCCATACAACTTTTACACAGTTTCTATATAAAATTGTACACGTTGTTCACATGACTGTCTTCATTTTTACCACCAGTTCTCTGCCACACTGTGATCCTCTGTGGCTGCCTCTAAGGAAACTGACACGGAACAAGCGACAGCATGGCCCTGCATTAGAAGCAAAAATTAAAGTGTCATCCAGTCTTTGTGTCTGCTCAGAAGGTGTTTGTTTAAAGAAGAATGCTGGAGCTATTGTAGTGCAATCAACAGACAAAAATCATTGTCTACTCAACAAGAAGGAGTAGAACATAAACAAGATTACATATTGCGCTTCTAAATTCTATGCTCTTGGAGTCTTTTTCCTTTCTGTTTTTGTCTGTGATCCTTCTTTCTACCCCAGAAATAGCCTAATGTGTGTTCATGTTCCTCACAAGTGAAGGCATATTCTCTAACCCAATATTGATACCTCTGCTTTCCATTATATTGAATTATTTGAATTATATTTAGTAGCAAAAAGGTTTTCTGAAGTTTCTAACTAATGCTTAAACTTGAGAGCTTTGATGGTGGACATAGGTTTTTCCCAAACTATAGGATATGGTGTAGGGTATCCTATAGTGTAGGGAAATATGTGACAACTGAAAAAAATGTTTTCACTGAATGAAAAAAGACATAGGTCAAAACGAGGCAAAGCAATGCAGAGACTATAACCATAAATTAGACACTTGGAGTGTCTGAGAGTGGGTGGCCACCTCCACAAAAAGGAGACAAAGCAAAGAGAGAGAGAGAGAGAGAGAGAGAGAGAGAGAGAGAGGGAAGGAAGAAGGGGGAGAGAGGGAATGAGGCAATTCCCTCAATGAAGAAGCAACAACCAGAATGGCCAATGTCCAGAAAAGGACCGTCTATTCCACAATCTAGATAACAGGTAAACAACTAGAAGTCAAAGCTTCATAAGAAGGAATGAAAAAAGAGAAGAAGGTGAAAGAATGTTTGACCGACTGAGTTTAAAATTTGAATAGAGTCAAAATTAGAGGTAATTTTTAACTGTAATTAAAAATTAAAAACTTTCATCTGCTAATTGAACCAGAAAGATCAAGACAACTTTGGAGAAAAGTGCTCATACCATTATGACTACACACCTGAAATTGTTTTCTGTGTCTAATTAAGAGTTTGTTGCTTAGTGAATCTTTGTTAATGATAGCAATAGACATTAGTCTGAAATAACAATGCTTTCCTTTTATCAGATTGCAAAACACATCCTACATTAGTCTCATAAGAAATAATTAATAGTTTTGGCCATATTTTATCACTATTCTTATCTACAAAGTTAAAATTTTGTAATAAAAACTATTAATACCTTATATTTTTATTGTGAATACCTTGGGAAACAAACCTTGGACTTCCATTCCTAGAACAACTACTCTTATTTTGTTTATTTGGTTTATTTAGTTTATTAAAATTAAGATGTATTCTGACCTCACATTGGATCACTTGCAATTACTTGATTAACAAATCTGAACTGCATTACTAATATACTTCATAAATTGGATATAATTCTCTTATCTCAGTTTTCTGAGAAAATCATTGGAAGACTCTAAAATACTAATATTGCAGCAAAAATACTCTTAAATAGAAATTATTGTTTAATTAACATCTTTTACTACTATTTTTATGTTCTCAAAGACATTACCTTATTGTTTATTGAAGTCAAATATTTCTTAATCTAATAAAAATTATTCAATATATAAATTGATTGGTTTCTTTATACTATCTAATTATCCTGTATCCTTGTGGTCAACAAGAACATTTTTTGTACACTTTATGGAATTGGAACGATTGATTACTGAAAAAAATGTGCTTATTTGCATTTTACCATTTTATAGAGTTTCAAAGTACTTTGTAAGATTTTTTTTTTTTTTTTTTGAGACACGTGGGCTTGCTATGTTCAGGCTGACCTTCAACTCAGTACATAGTCTTTAGGCTGGATTTGATCCCTCTGTGATCCTCCTGCCTCTCTTCCTGAGTGCTGGGATTACAGGAGTTTGCCACTACACCTGACTGAGACCTATTTTAAAGATAAGTGTTTTTTTCACTCTCCCTCAGTACTAAAGTAAATAAGCATGAAATATATTTTACTGTATGTTCAAGATTAGAGAACTCTCAGGATGGAAAATTGACTTCTTACATATTATTGAGTTCAAGAAGGCAAAAGCCAAGCTTTAAGAAATGCCAGAGCTGCTCCTATGATCAGAATCGTTAATAAGTTATATTTTATATTGAACTTTATGTCCTCATATTTTTTCACACATTCTATTGTCTATAAGATAGAAAAAGCTTCACAGATTCTAAAGAAGTTTATCATAAAATTGTCATCAGAATTAAAAATAAAATGTAAAACCTACAATATTTCAGTAACATTTTTATGTCAAAATCTGAACTAAGACTATGGTCATTACCACTGATTATTCACAAGAGTAACAACGTTTCTCTACCCCAACGTCCAAAACTCATCATAGTCCAAAGCAGCCACCTGCTAAGAGGAGAAGTGTTATAGTAATATAAGGACAAATGCAAAAGAACCCGTTTGCATTTATATGCACAGTTTTTAGAAACTTGCAACAAGAGAAATAACAAGAGAAGCAAGACGGGCTGTGCGTGGAAGTCAATTTGCACATACTAAGGCTCATGTACTGAGCACCCTGTGCACTGTAACCATTGTCCCTTGCTTTGATGTTTAAAGCAAAAAATTAATTCCAGCCAAACTACATCAAGAGAGTGATGATTCTTGTGTCAACTACCACCAGCCAGAAGTGCTTGGGAAATAGGACTGCCCCTCTTCACTTCAGAGAAAAGAAAACAGATGTGACTGAAGGGAATTCTAAGCCACTCTGACTGTGGTCTTACACCTTATTGTTTGCCAAGATATATGAAGTAATTTATCTTCATTCTTACTCTTCCACTTGCAATTTACCTATTGAATAATGACTATGAACTTGGTTCTGAAGCAAGAGAATTTGCCTAACTTGCAAATTAATCAAGTTTCTTCAGTTTCAGAGATAATCTTCACAATGGGATTAGCCTTCTGAAGCAGTACATTTTACTACAAGGCCCTAATGAAATTTTTCATACTGTGATTCATTTCTCCATTATAGTAGAAGGCATAGGCTGCGGATATAGCTCAGCAGCACAAGCACCTGCCTGGCAAGCTCAAGGCCCTGAGTTCAAGTCCCAGTACCATTAAAATAGGAGGCATTCCAAAAGTGTGATCAAAAATATTCCGTGGTCCTTTCAGTCAGTTTGTGAAAAGAAAGAAAATGATTATTGCCTCCTGAGATGTTTTGCCTTTAGGATTTGATCTACAGTTTTAAGTGAATCTGGAATATGATGTAAATACGACATATTGAGTTTCACAAAACATAATCTCAAAGAGCAATAACACTTCTTGTCTTTATAGTAGAGTCTATAATTCTTCTATTCTGTAAATTTTAATGAAGTACCTATTATATATTAGAGAATATTTGGGAAATTTCTGACAAAATTTACTTAGCCTGGTTCTTTTCATAAAAGAAACCTGTAACAAAATAATGAAAGCAAGCAGTTTGTTTTAGAATAAGGTAAAGTCAATGTGAAATTGCATTAGCATTGACTTATTTTGTGAAAATTAGGTTTGATTATGCAGGGTTGTTTTGAAGTATTGTGTCCAAGGAGACTTAGAAAACTCACAGAGACAAGTTGAATGGGTATTATCAGTACCCATTGAGAGGGAAATGGCAGCAAAAAGCATCACAGGAAGATGTTCTTAGAAGGGTACAAAAGTTCAGTTAAGTAGGAAGAATAAATTCAAGATACCTACTGTACAACATAGGAACCACAGTCAAGTATGATGTACTGTCTTCTTGGAAATTGCTAACAGTAGACTTTAACTTTTCTCATCACCAAAATAATTGTTAATTAGCACACACATGTGCTTAGTTCTGTGGAGCTGGTGACATTTTAAGACATAAATATTTACAATTTCCAACCCTAAAATTAAAAGTGTGTTATTTAAAGAACAAAAACAAGTTTACCGGATGTGGGAGCTTGTATCTATCTTCAACTTCCTTTTCAGTAAAAATTGACCCCATCATGTGTTAATTCTCTCAGAACCTTAGGTTTGTCTATAGGTCAAAATACTCAAGTAGTTTCACAATCACAGTTATTGAGCCTAGGTCAGGAGGAAATATTTAACCAGCACTGAAGAAAAGATGTTAGTAAGATGGAGATCATACGGTTGTTGATGATGTGCACATGTCAGAAACAGGGAAGAGTGTTATATTCACTTAATAAACATATACATTGATACATTAAGTTTACTGAGTACATAGTGATACAGTGATGGACTGAGCAGACTGTAATCTCCACATTCATGGAGAGCGGGAGAGGAGAGAGTATCCTAGAGAGAGGGAGACAATGAAGAAAATTATAGCTCACTAGATAGTAATAAAGCAAAGCAAACAGGGATCCTTCCTGTTCTCGGTTGGTGAATCATTCATGATATAATGAATGTACTTAAAACATTTGACATAAGACGTCTTCAGAATTTTCAGTGAACAAAGATAAAGGAGAAAAACTTTACTAGGATGTTCTATTAGACACCAGATTTTTGCTCTTAATGAAATGAGAAGCATTGAAGAATTTGTAACCATCGTATTACAGTGTGGCTTATGCTATCGAAAGATGTCCCTGTCTGGGGTGTTGTGAATGTCTGAACATCTGGGCCTCTAATGTCAGAATTTTGCTTGGCCATACTCCAAGCAGACCTTCCTCTATCCTTCCTCTCAGGATTGTCACTGCATGAAAACAGTGCTCTCTGTACCCAATACACATTTCATGATTGCTAAGTGTAATACTCAGAATTTGTTACCCTGCTCGGTCTATGGACATCATTTAATAGAGAGAGATTCATCACCCCCATGTACACACTTTGTGAACATTCTCTGAATTAAGTTTAGAACATTACTTCCTCTCAGACATTCAGGAGATTTGGAAAGATTTGGAAGAACTAGTGTTAAGTTTGATTCATGCTGTCATTCTGGGAGGAAAAACTGGCAATATCTTCTAGCAGATGTGAGAAATTTAGAAGATTCATGAATAGTACCAAAGACCTGTTTGGGTTTGATTAAGAACATAGACTCAGAAGGACAGTTTAAAAGGAAGTGTTGCTTTGGGCATGATGATTTTGACAGAAACACTAGTCAGTCAAGTATACATGCATACTGGGCATTTTATTATATGTACACGTGGTGGGGAGGGACAGTGATGATGTCTGCAGACAAGATATTGCATAATTTATATGGATAGTTAAAGCAGAAGAAGGAATGAACTTAATCAAGAGGAGAAAACAAGAGGCCCAAGAATGGAGGCTTAGTGCAATAGTAGAATTTAGAGTGTAAAAGGAGAGCCCATGTAAGGTGGAAAGAAAAATTAAGATGAAGTGATGTTCTAAACTTAATTCCACAAAGGACTTCTACCTATAACACATACATAATTTAAAAATCAACACCCCCCAGGCTCAAGGACGCAATCCAACAATGGGCATCTGAAATGAATACATACTTCTCAGATGAAGAAATACTAAAGGCAAGTAAATACACGAAAAAATATTCAACACCACTAGGCATTCAAGAAATGCCAATTAAAACAACACAGGTTTCATCTCACCCCAGAAAAAATGGCTATCATTAAGAAATCAACCATTAACAAATGCCGGAGGGGCTGTGAGTAAAAAGGAATCTTTGTCCACTGCTGGGTGGAGTGTAGACTGGTATAACCATGGTAGATATCAGTGTGGGGATTCCTCAATAAATTAGAATTAGAGGTCCCATTCAATCCAGCTATTCTCCTTTTGGGTATTTTCCCAGAAGATGTGCGTGAAGACATTATACCACAGTGATATATGTGCACCCATCATTATAGTAGAGCAATTTGTAACAGCCAAATCATGGAAACAACCCAAATACTCATCAAATGAGGAACAGATAAAAAGATGTGACAATTTTATATAATGGAGTACTACTCAGCTATAAAGAAAGATAAACTTGAGGCTTTTATAGGTAAATGGATGCAGCTAAAGAACTTACTCATAAGCGAATAAATCAGACTCATATGTGAAAATATTGTATTGTTTCCCTAGTGCAGGGAAAGAAAGAAAATATTTATTTCTACCACTTTGATTGGAATTCTGTATCTTTTTATTTTTTTTTGTGCTGTTTTGCTTGTGTCTTTGTATTTGTACATTTATTTGTGTTCTCTTTAAAATTAAAAACATGTAAAAAATTAATTCTGAGAATATTCATAGAGTGTATGTTGGGGAGATGAATCTCACTCTCTTAGATGACGTTCACAGGTCCAGCAGAGTAACATGTAAATCTTCAATATCACACTTGGCAGTCACGAAATGTGCACTGACTACAGAGAACACCGTTTTGATGGGGCGACAGTCTCCAGAAGAAGTCTGCTCGAAGTATGTTTAAATGAAAGTCGCAAAGTAAGGGCAGAATTTAGGGAACTGAGAGAAAACTGAGACAGCAGCTGGAAAGAATATGTGCGGCGAAGGGAAGACTTTTAAGTGGAAAAATACATTGGTATTTGCATACTGCTGGGAAGTGCTCACTGGGAGAGAAACTTGATCATGAAAGGAAAGTGGTGACAGCGTCTTAAGTGCATGATAATTTTCTAGAGATGCTAAAACCAGTACCCGAAACTGGGTGCTTTAAATGGCAGACATTATCTACTCAGAATTCTGGAGACAAAATACCCAAGGTTAAGATGCCATAGTTTTCATTTTTCAACATCTACTTGTTGAGAGGCAGGTGCCTGTTCTTACACT
Source organism: Dinomys branickii (assembly GCA_004027595.1). Lineage (NCBI taxonomy): Eukaryota > Metazoa > Chordata > Mammalia > Rodentia > Dinomyidae > Dinomys > Dinomys branickii. Next base: position 32,406 of record PVLD010009969.1, on the reverse strand, counting down.
ACTCTCACACGGTATCCTCTCACTCTGAGCACAGAAGGCATTAGAAATGCCTTCTCCTGGTGGGTCCTAGGCTCCTGATACAAAGACAGCAACCATACTAGATTTAATTCTACTCTAAAGAACTCATTGTAATTAACTTTCTTGGTTGATAACTTAACCACCTCTCTAAGGATTTTACCTGCAACTGTATCACATTGTTTGGTATATCAGATTAGGAATTCAACATATAAATTTTGAACTGGTACAGTTGAGTGCATAACAAGCAATATTTTTTTTTAATAAAAGAGAAACAATCCAGTTTAATAACACCAGCTCAAGGATAGTCCTTACAGCTACAGAGACAAAATAAAAATAGAGTAAAGAATAAATTGGAGGTGATGATGGGAATATAGAATTGGTGTGACAGACTGTAGAAATTTCTGGATTATATGTATTTTTTCAACAAAACTAGATGCAACAACAAATAATCTTGCTAAGAGTAAAATGTGGTTGATGTGGAAAGTGTGAGGAGCGAGATTGTCTTAGTTACTGTTCTTATTGCTAAGATAAAATACTCAACACCACAAGGAAGTGTAGAGAGTCTTCTCAGCCCTCATCACGGCCCAGGGCATTTATATTTGTAATACCACAGAAAAGATATTGGAATTATAATGAGTTAATTCCAGTCTACCAATTCCAGTGCAACCTATGGCATAAATAAAGACACAATAATATATCCAAAATGGTGGGGAAGTAAAGGGCTCTTGAGACCTGCCAAAATGATGGCTATCTGGAACAGAGGGCTATACTCAAGACCAAATCCAGGCTTTATTCACTTGTGAAGAAGGGAGTAGCTTCAGGATGGGTGACTGTTAGAGTCGCAGTAAATACATGGATGCCATGACCTGGGCTAGTTAGAAGACCTGAAATCATGTCTCTAATAGGCAGAGAGAAGGATATACAGAAAGAGTACTCTGCATAACATAACTGAGATAGTATCTAATGTTTTGGGGTCGGTGCTTCAGCTCTGATGTGTAATCTTGCAAGCTCTAGGAAGTCATAGCCTCTATTCCCAAGGCTTGATTCCAGCGACAGCCTGGCACATTGACTCACACATCCACCCTTATCCCAGCTCACTTGGGGAAACAACAGCACGGGTCTGGGGAAATACTCCTGTCATCTCCAAAGACTGCCATAGCACAGCAGCTAGACCAATGTACAGTGCTTAATGCCAATTGAAGGGATAAGGAAAGGGTCTTAGCCAGCTCTGTACATATCAACACGTGGAAATAGGGTCAGGCTCTTCCAAAATGGAGACAACTGATCCTCCTTGAAGGAGAGTGGCCTAGGTGGTCCTGCAGAAGTGGGAAAGGCTCTTTTGGCTCACAGTTTGTAGAGGTCTCTGTCCGTGATTGGCAGGTTCCAAGGCTGGGAGGCATGGCAGCGAAGAAAAAGTTCATGGAAACCAGACAGTAGCAAAGCAGCAAAGTAATAAAACAGCTTCTTTATGCCAGTTTATATTCCATGCAGGCCCTCCACCACCTGGATGGTGCCCCCCCATACCCAGGGTGGAACAGCCTTAATCCCTGTGTCACACACCCTAACCCAGCCATCTCTGAAACTTTCCACCTGCGACCCCATGAGACTTTGGGGGACCGTCTAGATAAAAGCCATAATAAAGACCATTTAATTAAGAAATGCAGTAAAATTTCTGGCTCTCCTTTTAGATATAACAGTGATGAATTTGAAGAAAGACCATCCTAGTGCTTTCTTTAGAATTGGTTTAGCATCAAAAGAATAAGAATGTGGCTGAGTTTTAATTTGATTTTACCAGGGTTTGTGTTTAACTAGGTGAGTATAAGAAACAGAGAGGGGTAGGACAGTTGGGCCGTTTTGATAAATAATAAACTATGAAATCCAAGCGTGTAGAAAAGGGAAGTGAGAAGTACAGCCAGAGAGGGAGAACAATGAGGCAGAGGCGTTGAGAGGATGTTAAGTTATAAGCTGTTCAAAGAACTGTGGGAACTAGATGACTAGAAGTAACAATTATTGGACTGATTTAGTAATCATACACCCCAAGCCCAGTAACCCACACTCTAGATTAAGAAACCTCTGAAAAAGCCCTATGAGTGTATGAGGCTTTAGGGGGACATCAAGACACAAACCATAACAGAGGAGGAAGAAGTGCACCCTCAAGGTATTTACAAAGGGCCCCAGGCTTTTCAAGGTGACATTTGACCTCCCTGGAAAAATGGAGTAGACTCACAGGACGTAGCAAGGCTACTCAGGTGAAAGGACTACAGGAGTCAAGGGGAAGTGACTGCTTCAAAGGTGCTTTTTTTTTTTTTTTTTTTTTTTTAGAAACATAAAAGTACAAAAACATATTGACAAACAGACACCAAACAGACACCCACTATCATAGAAAATAGTACAATCACAACTAATCTATAGACAAGGTGATATGGTCTCACCAGTAGTTGTTGCTTTATCCATTGATATCTTCGAATTGTAGATGTATGGACCCATATACAGACATGCAAATTTAGTCAGACAGTTGATCCTCTCAAAGGTGCTTTAAAGGCTGCCCATTTTCCTGGGAACCACGTCATGCCTGAGAGCAAGGCTTCTCCACAGGGGCTGTAGGAAAGTCTTACAAAGACAGCGAAATGAGTGTGTTTGCTACAGTGAAACACAGACAGTAGGGCTGACGCGGAGAGAAGCTGGTGCTGTCTCGGATGAGGGGATACCAGGTAGTGCTCCCAGAAGAAAATACTTAAGCTCATCTGGCAGCACACTTCTTACTCTCACATAGAGCCGCACAGATGTCTTTCAAGATATCTCTTTTTATGAAACATCCCCCCACTACAGATACCGACATAGTACTACCTCTCACATATAAGGCTGTTCCCATTCTACTGAGCTTCTCTACTCATCCTTCAGATGTAGAGTCAATTGTCAGCTTCCCAAAAAAGTCTTCCCTGACTTCCCAAACCAGGCTAAGCTTGCCTTTCAGATGCTCTGATAATACCGCACACATCTTGTTCTAGCAGGAAGCTCAAGTGTGAATTACAGTTACGTACAGATTTGTGTGACACATGAATGTATCCACCATTAGACTATCATCTCCCAGGAGTCAGGGGCCCAGGTCATACTTCATCTTTACATTCGAACCAGAGTGTCAGGGACATACTGCTGTCCAGAAGTATTGCTTGCATTAGTGAAAGTCTGAAGGCACAGAATGGCAATTGGAAGTGAGATGTGGATAAGAATTTGAGTATGTCAGACCTAGATCTTGGAAACAACCCAAATGACCATCAGCTGAGGAATGGATAAAAAAGGTGGCATTTTTACACAGTGGAGTATTATTCAGCTATAAAGAAAAATAATCTCAAGGCTTCTACAGATAAATGGATCCAATTAGAGACCGTACTCATAAGTGAAATTAATCAGACTTTCATGTGTAAACATCATAATGTTTCCCTAGTGTAAGAATCTAAAAGAGTAAATCAAATCTGAAAGTTATGATAGATATTGTGAAAAGAAAAGAAACTGCTCAAAAGGAAAAAACAACTGGAATAAGGGAAAGGAGAAAAGAAAGAAAGAAGGGAAAATATGTATATATACACAAGATAGCTAAGACTACTGTACTACTAATTTCTAATGGTTTGTTGAAGGGAGCAGTTAAAGTTTATTGTTTGATCAATTTGCATGCCTGTGTTTGGTAGTCTGAGCAACTATGTTGAAAGTAGCCATATGTAATATAACAACCATTGTTAAGTTCCTGTCATCTTTTCTTGGAGTTCTCTATCATTTCTATTTTTGTGTTGTTTTATTTTTGTCTTTGTTTTTGTTATTTTGCTTTTGTTCTTCTCTCTTTAAAGTAAAAAAGGAAAAAATAAAAGAAAGAATTTGACATAAGTGAGCATATAGCTAAATATCTTTAACTAACTCATTTAAAAATAATTCTTCAAAAAATAACATTTCATATGCATAAACATTTGATAGAGCAAGAAAAGAAGGTGTGTGTTTGGTTTTTGGATATTGAAAATTTAAATTATCATAGAAAAATAAATTATCTATTGTAAGTAAAGAAATGATAGCACTATCATAATGCTCCTCTTTGATTTTGCACTTTGCCTGCCTCTTCCTCTATCTACCCAGCACACTTGCTACACCCCTCTGATTCATATTTCAAGGCATAACTAAAACTATCTCTTTCTTGATGTCTATTAAAATATTCAATCAATATTGATTAATAGATTGCTGTCCTCAAACTCCTAGGTCTGGTTAATGTGTGTTTAATTATCTTTTCTCCATGATTTCACAGGTGGAATATTCACAACAGTAACAGATCTTGTACAACCACCAGCAGGAAGCTAACTGAATGATTGATTAGCAACACATGGAGTTAGTTTTCTATTCCAACTAATATTGTTCCCACTGGCAGAATATCTGGATTTCAAACATGATATATCTTAATTTTGTACCCTATCTACATTGTTTTGTTGATGTAAATTTATTGTCAAAGGAACCAATTGCATCAAAACTTTTATTTTGCTTATTTTGCCTCTAAAGTACTTTACCTTAGTTCAGAATTTTTTGCAACAATGAAAACCTGAAGTCTTGAGTCCGGTTTTAACAGCTCCGAGCCATATCATGAACTCTGCCAAAAATTTTTTATTAATATAATAAATCCTCATCCGTGAATTGTTATCAGTATCTCTGTCTCTTCAAATCCACTTACAGATTTTAATGGAATATGTGAGCTCAATCTCACATCATATGTAACTTAGCATCGGTTCTGCTATGCTACCATGTTTAAGCCATTCTTCTCTGCCAGGTACCTAAAAGTAGCATGAAACAGTATGTGTCTCCCCTCTCCTGCTAGTCAGGAACCGTGAATATTTTATTAAAATAATAAATAACTAGGCCTCTTTAAAAGGCAAGTAAGACCTGACAAATATATATCAGTGCATTTTTTGTTATTATTTCTTTCATCTCTACCTTTGATTGAAACTTGATATAAACTCTCAAATTTATAGCTGTAAGTGACTTTGCTATGTTTATTCTTGTTACTTCTAATGGTTTCATACAGTGAAGCCGACCTAATTAAACATATAAAGAACCGGAAAAAATGGACTATGCCAGAATATTTTAAAAGTTCAAATAATTCAAGTGCTATATTAAAGAACCAAGCAGATGAAATACATTTAAATAAACATACACACACTGTTCTTATGAAAGTGTGTGTTCACTTAAACTTTAGGTGGCTTTATTGAATGGATTAGGAAAATTTGACCAGCACATAACAGAAAAAAATGAGAACATCGGGTTACTTCACTTTTGTGTAGGAAAATGAGTAGAGATATTTGTGAGAAAAATATGTACCTTGACATTTGCTCAATTTTACAGATCTTTTCATTTGCATTTCTCCTTTCTTTAAAATGAGTATAATAGAATCCACCACTGTACACTGGATAATTATTGAGGGTCCAGTAAAAAAATTGTATGTACTAATGTTTTATAAATATTAGAGACATTTGACACAATGTACCAAATGCTGTTGCAGTGTGATGTTTTAGCAGACATACAGTACCTGGTACTGTCAATAATAGCACTATTAGTCACAGCATCATTGCCGCTTATTGAGAACTAAATTCGTCTATTTTACTCCCTTTCACATGTATTTTTCCCTTCAGTTCTCTCAGCAATGATATATATACACTTTTGCTAGGTTTCCCCCTTATGAGGAGCCCAAGGCTCAAGGTAATAAAGCGTGGTCTCAAGGTCACACAAAAAGAAAGTGGCAAAGTCAAAGATGACCCATCACTAAATGAACGGCAAGCCCAAGCCTTTTCCACCGGGCTTACCACTTGTGTATTTCTTCAGTTTCCATTTTAGGGCCTCCAAGAGCTCTCATTTCATTGTGTACATCCTTTTCTCCAGCACTATCCACTCTGTTTTAATTATCCACATATCCATCTTCTCCACTAGAAGGTGAACACATTAAAAGTAGTGCGGGAACCTCACCCATCTTTGTACACCCCGAATGTGGATTTATCCCAAACTCCTAAGAAAGAACAGTAAATGTTGACTTAATGACTGGTTGAACATGTATCCATTTATTGTTTTAATCAAAACCACATCATCTGAAAGCAATAATGATTATCAAGATATACTGCATAACTCTAACAGGCATAAGAGTCCTTATAAATATTTGGCTATCAAAAAATCAATCAAACTCAGTTCTCTTGCTACTCTCAGAAGACACCACTACTCTAAGAAATCCCACTGTTTTGTGCTACCTTTGACTTCTATGAATGACTTTACTCAATAAATTAAATAATGAATTTACGATTTGCCTATTTATTTTCATACATAATGATGTCTATCTGTTAAATACCATGCATGTAGCACTTCCTGTGTGCCTATATGCCTAAATGTCTTCTTAGTTTAATCTTTATACCATCTTCTTCTATGAAGATGGCACTAATATTAGTTCTGCTTCACAGAACAGCAGTTTAGCAACTTAGCTGTGGTCAGACCACTCACATCAGGAGTACCAGCATCTAAATGTTCTAATCTGAGTTCAGTCCTCTATTCCTGACCATACGCTGCCATTGCTCTTTGTGCTGTTTCATGAGGTCTGGCATCTGACTTGCTGCCTTTTGATGAAAATCATAGACCTCCAGGTTTCTTCCAATCATTTTAAAACTATCTCTTACCACACTAGCTCCCCACTCCACTTTTTTCAAAGTATTTTACAGTAATATTTCTTGTGTTATAATTTGTATGCAATAAATCTTATCTTTTCTTGGCACAATGAAGGGATTTGACCCATTAAATACCATTACAAAGCCAACACTACAAAGTACGGAAGACTTCCACGCTGTTTAAACGTTCGCTCATGCCTCTTTTCAGTCTCCTTCTCAGTCCTTCCCCACACCTTGCTAACTCCTGGTCTGATTTCTGTCCCTAGCATTGACCTTTTCCAGAGTAAGATATTAAAGGAATAATAACATTACTACATTTCATATCAGGATTTTTTCCATAAACGTATAAAGATTTTGAGATATTTTCATTCTTTTCTAATAATCAATAATTTGTTCTTTATATTTTTGTTTAATGCTCCATTTTATGAATGTTCTACTACCTGCTTAATGGGAAGGGATTTGTGGATGTTTTCAGTGTGGGGCAATATTAATAAAGGTACTGTAAACATTAACAGATCTGGCCATATATGCAGGCAAATAGGTTGTATTTCCAGGCAGGTGATAGTGAAGTCATGGAAGTGGTATGTGTTTAACTGTATAAAAAAATGATCACATTGTTTTTTAAACTGAAAATATCATTTGAAAACCCGCCAAAAATACTGAAGATTTCCAATTACTTTGCAATCTTTCTAACACTTGGTATGATTAAGAGAAGTTTTTTGCTTTATTTTGAGAATATTTTTGAAGTAGGCAAAACTATTTCATAGTGATTTTAATTTGCACTTTCCATCCCACTTAAATACATTTCTTTGTTTATTGCTTTCTGAACATGTTCATTGTCAAAGTATTTGCTCAGACATCCTGCCATTTACCAAAACTGAGTTCTTTGTTTAGGTGATATTGGGTTGTAGGAATTCTTATTGTTATCTGGAAGCAAGTATTTTTATCAATTATATGTTTTACAAACGGTCTTACCCAGTATGTCTTTTCAGTTTCTTAGTGATGCTTTTTGAAGTTATTGTATTAATTGTGGAAAATACACATAAGACCATATGAATGTTTAAGTACATCTGAGTGACATTAAGATAGTTGGGCCCTACCCAGCTCTGGAGATCTTTGCACATTGCAAAACTGAAACTTTATAATCACTAAACTAACACTCTCCATTCCTTCTTTCTCCTAGTCTACAGAAGCAGTCAATTGAGCTCCTGTTTCTGAATTTCTCTATTTTATGCACAAAAGACAATGGACATACATAAACTTATGGTTGTTACTGACTCACTGGCTTGGTATAGTGTCCCGGATGCTCATCCACATTCTACTGTGTGTCATTTCCTTAAAAGGAAATAAAATTTCATCAGCTCTTTAATCATCATGTCTGTTGTGCAGTGTGACAGAGCTCAGAAGTGTCTGCCAATCTAACCAGCCATGCGTTGGAGCTTCCAAGGCTTTGCATCTGCTTTATTAGATCACACTTACCACTTAAGAATTCACTATAAAGTAATTGTTTTGTTATAATTCGGCTCTGTGGCAAGCACCTTCTTTCATTCTCTGCGATGATGGGACTTCCCATTTCTTTCATATATATCCAAGGGATATTCTCACTTTCTGGGGTTCAGTTGTCCTTGTGACATTATGGTCTCAAAATGCATAATAATTTTATATATTATTTGCCTCTTTTTCTTGGTAGGTGGTTTATAGTCTAGATTCAATCCTATCCAGTTAGAGACTAGCAAGTATATAAAGATTTGCCAGACACATAATTTTTTGGCTTTGCTATCCTCCTTTACCTAATATTCAGTGGGGGCTACTTCCTTTGTTTTCTCAGCCCTGTTAGCTCAAAAGTAATCCAATCTAAACTATGTGGAGCTAGAGGTAGCAAAGAAATTATAATTTCCCCCTTTGCCCTATCTCCCTAATTCTAATTATTTCCCTGATAGAAGATACACAGTATTAAATTATTAGATTATAAATAAAATATAAGCCACAGAAAACTTGAGAATTTTAGTTCATTTTTCGCAAATTTATTTATTTGATTTTATTTTAAAAAAGCAAAAAAAAAAAAAAAAACCCAAAATTCCTAAACAATATGATAGCAGGGTAGCAATAGTTAATACATTGCATATTGATATCTATGAATTAGTGACTCAGAGTACAAGACATCAGCATTTAATCATTAAAACATTATTAGCACAAATCATTTTCAATGAACTGATCAAAATTATTACTATAACTATTTTAACTGTTTTATATATATGTATTTTTTGCATTTTGCTTTTCCTTTACATCTTTTCTCCACTCTCCTAACCAGTTTCTCTTTCCTTTTGAAGTTTCTTCCCATTTTTCTGTGTCTATTGTACATTCTGGATGTTAATTACTCTTTCACCTTCTAGGGAAACAATACTAAGGAGACAATATTATGCTTACACGTTTGTGTCTGGATCATTTCACCTATGAATATGGTCTGAAGTTGCATCCATTTACCTATAAAAGCCTCAAATTTATCTTTCTGTATGGCTAAGAAGTATTCCATTATAGAAAATGACCACATCTTTTTATCCATTCTTTTTATCCATCCATTCCTTTTTATCCATTCCTGTTTATCATTCCATTTCTTTTATCCATTTGGTTTATTTTCAAGATCTCGCTATTACAAATTGTGTTGCTATTAGCATAGGTCCACACATATCATTGCTGTACAATGTTTCTAATTCTTCTGGGAATATACCCAAAAGAGGAATAGCTGGGTCAAAAGGAACCTCCAGTCTGAGTTTTTTGAGGAATCTCCACACTGATGACACAGTGGTTGTACCAGTCTACACTCCCACCAACCGTGGACAAAGGTTCTCCCCAACCCCTCCAGCATTCGTTATTGGTTGATTTTTTGATAATAGTCATTCTTTCCAGGATGAGATAGAATCTCAGTGTTGTTTTAATTTGCATCTCTTGAATAACCGGTGATGTTGAACATTTTTTCATATATTTACTTGATGTTTTTATTTCTTTCTCTGAGAAGTGTGTATTCATCTCATGCCCATTTTGAGTTTGATCTTTAAATTTTGGAGATCTGATTTTTAAAAAATTTTATATAATTTCTTGATAGTAATTCTTTGTCTGAGGAACAGACAGCAAACATTTATTCCCACATTGTGGATAGCCCCTTTGCTGTGTTGGTGGTTTCTCTCAATGTGCAAAACCCTTTTAATAAGATAAAATCCTAGTTACTGATTGTTTGTGATAGTTCCTGTGCAATTTGGGTTTTATTCATGAAATCTTTGCCTATACCAATGTCTTCAAGATTTTGCCTATTCAATCCTCCAGGGCGATTTAATGTTTAATATTTAATATTTAGGTGTTTGATCCAGTTCAAATTTAAATTTAGTGCATTTTGAAAGTTATGAGTTCAATTTTCACCTTTGACATGTGCAGAGCCAGTTTTTCCAACACTGTTTATTAAAGAAGCTATCTCTCTTCTAGTGAATGTGTTTGGCACCTTTGTCAAAGCTAAGGTGGCGGAGTATGTTTGGAGTTGTCTCTGCATCCTCTAGTCTGTTCCATTGGTCTTTTTTTCTTTTTGTCAATGCCATGCTGTTTTTATCACCATAGTTTATAGTATACTTTCACATCAGGGATTGTGATGCCGCCTGCCTTATATTTGTTGCCCAGAATTGTCTTGCTTTTCTAGTTCTCTTCTGGTTCAAAATGAATTTTAGGATTGTTTTATCTAAATCTGTGAGATATACCTTTGCAATTTTTATTGGAATTGCATTAAATTTGTATAATAATTTTGGAAGTATGGCCACTTCCATTATATTGGTTCTTCCTACCCCAGAGCAAAGAATATCTTTCTGCTTTCTGATACCTGATTCAATTGCCTATTTAAGAATACTATAGTTTCAGTATAGAGGTTCTTTACATCCTTTATTAGATTAAATAAGAATTTCATTTTTTGAAAGTGCTTGTGAAAGATGTTATTTCCCAAATTTTTCTCTCAGTGAGTTTGCTAGTCATGCACAGGAAGGCTACTGATTTTTGAGTATTGGCTTTCTATCTATCTACACTACTGCATTTGTTTATTAAATCTAGCAGTTTTTTAGTGGAGTGCTGGGGTTTTCAATACAGCGTATCATGTCTTATGTTGCTAATGATAATTTGACTTCTTTTTCCCTATCCGTACTCCTTTATTTCTCACTTTTGTCTGATTGTTTGGGTAATATTTCTGGAACCATATTGAATAGGAGTAGTGGCAGTGGACATCCTTGTCTTGTTCCTGATTTTAAGTGAAAGCTTTCAGTTTTTGTTCATTTAGTATGCTCTTGGCTGTTGGTTTGTTATACATGGCTTTTATCAGATTGAGATAAAGACCATCTATTCCTATTTTCTACAGGATTTTTATCCTACAGAATGGATGAATAGGTGCTGAATGGGTGCTGGACTTTGTAAAAGGATTTATCTTCATCTATTGAGATGATTGCATGACTTTTGTCCTTGGCTCTTTTTATATGGTATATTACATTTATTGCTTTATGTATGTTGACCCTCCCCCCACATCCCTGGGATGAATTCCATTTGATCATGGCGTATAACCTTCTTGATAATTTGCTCTATTCTGTTTGCCAGTATCTTATTGTGGATTTTTGTATCTATGTTCAATATGGAGATTGGCCTGTAATCCTCTTTCTTAGTTGGCATCTTCTCCAGTTTCCATATCAGAGTAATGCTTGCTTTCAGGAACAAATTTGGGTGTATTGCTTCCCTTTCAATTTCATTGAAGTACTTGAGAAGTATTGGTGCTGTCATCTCTAAATTTCTTGTAGAATTCAGCAGTGAATCCATAAGGCTAAGTTTTTCTTTGTTAATTGGTTTTTAATTACACCTTTGATTTCACTGATTGACATTGGTTTATTTAGGATCTTTAGATCTTCTTGATTCAGCTTTTTAAATCTGTATGTATCTAGGAATCTGTCTATTTCTTCAGCATTTTCCATTTTATTAGAATATAAGTTTTTTAAATAAGAATAGGTGATCTAGATTTCTGCAGGATCTGTTGTTATTTCACACTTTTCTTTCTTAACTGCATGGATTTGAGTCTTCTCTTTCCTTTATTTGCTAAGGTTGGCTAGGGGTATGAAATTTTTATTTAATCTTTCAAAGAACAAACTCTTTGATTCATTGATTCTGTTACTTTTTTTAGCATCCAATGCATTAACTTCTGCTCTGATCTTTATACTTGCCTCTCTTTTATAAGCTGGTTGCTAAGCCTGCTCTTCTTTTACTAGAAGTTTGCGGTTCAACATTAGGTTGTTTATTTGTGCTTGCTCTATTTTTCTGATACGGTCATTCGCCACTATATATTTTCATTTTAAGACTGCTTTCATCATGTCTCATAAGTTCCAGTATGTTGCATTGTTATTATCATTTAACTGTAGAAACTGTTTAATGTTTTCTTTAATTTCATCTGTGGCCGACTGGTTGTTCAGGAGGGTGCTGTAAATTTCCATGTGCTTATGAAGTTTATATGCTTTCTTTTGCCATTGATTTCCAATTTCATGGCATTATGATCTGACAATATGCATGGAGTAATTCTTATTCCTTTTCATTTACTTAAGCATATTCTATGCACTAGTATGTGTTCTATTTTGGATGACATCCTGTGTGCAGCTGAGAAGTATGTGTATTCTGATGTTGCATGTTGAAACACTCTATAGACATCTACTAAGTTCATATATTCAAGTTTGGCTCAGTTCTATTATTTCATTGTTAATTTTTGTCTAGTTGATCCGTCTTTTTGTGCCAGTGGGTAATGCAATCCCCCAGTACAATTGCTTTAGTGCTTATTTGATTTTTCATGTCCATTAATATTTATTTTATATAGTTTGATGCACTGGTATTTGCTACATATACATTTATAATTATGATCTCTTCCTCTTGGATTGTTCCCCTATCAAGAATGCAATAACCTTCTTTATCTTAATCAGTCATGACTTGAAATTCACTTTGTCTGGGAGTAAAATAACTACACCTGCTTTTTCTAGGTTCCTGTCTAATAGAATATTGTTTTCCAACCTTTGATTTTCAGTCTATGAATTTCTTTTTGAATTAAATGTGTTTCTTGTATGGAGGATATTGTTGGATCTTGCTTGTTGATTCATTCTGCCAGTCTGTTTCTTTTGATTGGTGAATTGAAGCCTTTAACATTAATAGTTACAACTGATATGTATTGACTTATCGTTGTCATGTGACTTCCTGTTGTTAGCTCTCCCTCTTTTGTCTCTTCCCTCTGTTTAACTGTTTGCCGTGCTTTGTGCTTTCCTTCTGTTGGGGTTTATGGGGTTGTAGTCACTGTTATCTCTTTCTAGAATGTCCTTCAAAACATTGTGGATGGCTGGTTTAGGGATTATAAACATTCTCAGATGTTTCTTTGTCATGGAAGTGTCTTATTTCTCCATAGGTTTTGAGAGAGAGTTTTGCAGAGTACATCAATCTGGGTTGAAGGTTTGTTTTCGTTAGAGTGTGAAGTACTTCACTCAAAGCTTTCCTTGGCTTGAGGGTTTGTGCTGAGAAATCAGCTGTGATTCTGATGGGCTTTCCTAGGTAGATGACTTGTTTCTTTTCCCTTACTTAAGAGTCTATTCTTATGTTGAATTCCTGGAATCTTAATTATGAAATGCCTGGCTGTCGACTTTATGAATCATGGATAATTGGAGTTCTATATGCCTCATTTATTGTATGTCAAATTCATTTCTCTACCTGGGAAATTTTCTCCCATGACATCTGTGATCAGGTTTTTCTATATAATTTGCCCTATCTCCTGCTTTTTCATTGATTCTAATCAGTCTTAAGTTATTCTACTTTGGATCATATAGCAGCTGCTTTGTTGATTTCTCATAGTCCCTTGCTATTTTAAAGAAATCTTTCCTTTCATTATCATTCACCACAACCCTGTCTTTCATATCTGAAATCCTATCCTCACACTGGCTTAATCTACTATAAATACTTTCAAGGGAATTTCTATTTTCCTGGAATATCTGCTTGAATCTGGCTTATGGATTCTATTTCTATGTATGCTGAGCATTCGTGGCTTCTATTATTTTCTTAAACTCCTCTATTTTTTGGCTGTATCTGCTCTAGAATCACTAAGCATGATTTTTATTGTGGACAACATCTCTGCAGTTATTTGAGAATTTTTTCTGATTTGACTTTTTCTACAGCCTCATTCAATTGCTTTGTTGTTACAACTTCAGAAAGGACAGGTGCATTGGTCTTTGGTTTAACCCACCTGATTTTCCCCAGTTTGCCTATGGTGAACTGAATGTCTAGAGAGTTTGCAACTTGATTAAGTATCTTCTCTTTTTTTCTTTTCGTTTAATACCTGGTGTCATGTTTGTAAATTGCCTATGGTGGGTTGTTTAATTGCTAGTATTTAGAACACCTAGGAAATGACTACTGCTCCTAGATGTCTTTCAAGTGGAGCTGAGTTTTGGTTTTTGAGTCTCCAGTAAGATTCTACCTCTTGACTTTGTTGTGGATGAGAAGCTGCTGCCTTTTGAACCAACCCCTGGTTCTTTGGTACTGTGCCACAGTTTTTTCTGTGACCCTTAGATAATATCAGTCTTGGAATACAAGGAAGAACAGCTGTTTTGTACAATTATGTCACTTTTGGCTGTGGTGATACCAATGACAATAACATAAAACACAGTCCAGAAAATGTCAAGCTAAAATAACGTTTAATTTGCCACTTTTAACTGTACAAACTAGATGTGTGGTTATATAAGAAAATCTAAACAAATCAAAACATTGTATCCAGTATATAAGTTCTTAATATGTATGCCCTTAGGGATTAAAATTGAAAATGAGTTAGGGAGAAAGTAGAGAAGTGGAAGAAGAGGAAGAGATTAGAAGTAGGGCTGGGGAACAAAGGAAGATCACACTAATTTTAGGAAACTGATGCAAAAAATTGGAGGGAAAGAGATTGGAAGAGCTAAAAAGAACAGAACAAGACCACAACAGGTCAAACACCACATTTACATTCACAGAGAAACAAGCCAAACAGTGAAGAGGAAAAAAAAAAACAAAAAAAACAGCAAAACTACAACATTCACAGAGAGAGAAAGAGCAATGATAATGATGAAAAGTCCACGCCCAAGTCTGTCTCTGCTGTAACTGGGAGACAACTTGTGCAGAGTCCCAATCCATGTTAATTTATCCCAGGAAGCTAGCAGTAGATTTTGGTGCCTTAGTAAATAATTTTGGTGATCTGACATTTTTGTGGCCTGTAGCCTTCTTCCCTGAGCCTCAGCCCAGTTGGGAGCCACCAGATGGAACCAGTAGCTGCTCTGAGTTCTAAGCTGTGTTGGTCCTGTTCAAAATGGTTCCCAGCCAATCTCTCTCTCCTCTCTCTCTGTCTCTCTCCTCTCGGTCTCGTGGAGGGACTCATCCGTTATCCCTCACAACTACTGCAGTCCTTCATATCTGCTGCTCCTCTCCATGGAGATCTTTGGGGTCACCAGCACTGGCTCTTTGTCTGCAGGTCTCCATTGCTCCTCCTGCTCTTCTTGCCCAGTGTGTTCCATTCAGGGAGAAGGTGCCACTGGATACCTCCTTCTTCTTCATTGAAATTTCTTGCTTCAATCTCTGCATGAGCTTCAATTTGCGCCTCAGTTCTCTCCTGGGCTCTAGAGACTCATTTCCCTCCTTCTTGGCTTCCCTACACTGCTTTATTCCAGTGTGTGGACAGCAACACTCAAGAGGCTCTTTTCCTGCTACTTACCACTTGGCCATCTTTGTCTTCCCCTCAGAGGAGATTTTTAGTTCTTTATCTAAATTTGGAACAGAAACATTTCAGTTCAAAACAATGTAAACATATTTTTAATTCTTTATTCTTATTACAAGAACAATAGAAACAGCACTACAAGTTTAAAATTAGTAGAACCATAATTTACTATTTTTTAGAAATATGAGTGCATATTTCAATAGAAAATGAAAGTTGTTGTTGACATTGTCCCATTTCACTTCTTGTGCCTCCAGGTTTTCACATTACGCACTTTCTTCCCTTGACTAAATTAAGTACATTATTGCAAATATTCTCTGACAGTCCATTTAATAAGGGATTTGAATTTCCTTTATAGAGAGAATACAACTTCATGAACATTATTTGACTTGATATATTTATTACAGATAGATACATACATATGTACATACATATATACACAGTTCAAAAGTGCTCCTGTTTGCTAACAGTTTGGCTTGTGAACCAAAGCACTAGGCAGAATTTTACTTCTGTTCACAAGCTGCATCAGGTGACAAACATGACCACGGCCATCTTCCCCATGCAAATACAAATGCAGACATCTTCAGCCAAATTATAAAATAATCAGATCCGTAAGCCAAGGCAGAGTATATACCAAACCTGTGGAAATTATAATAGAAACTAAGCAAACAAACTGCGGAGAAAGCAGAGAAACTGAAGCCGGTATAGACAAGACAACAAAGCGGTCTGGAATGCTGACCCAGGAACCAGGGGGCGGACCTGTCTCTGCAAACACAAGGTAGGGCGAGAGGGGGCTGGCAGCTCCAGAAAGAAATAATGTACCTGGAGCATGAGAACCAAGAAAACTCCAGAGATATAACTTGTAAGGACAGCACGAGCTCTTACTTTGGAAGTGACTCCTACACAGCAGGGTTGAGCTGTAGAAGAAATCCACTCCGGCACCTGTCATATATGAGATTGATTAATCAGAAGTCTTTTGTGGAAGGAATTAATTGTTTAAAACTGAGCTCTAGGGATCAAAAGTAACACAGCATCTGCACTTGTGGGCTTCTGGGGTCACCCTTTTAGTGGCTGGCTGGGAGAACGTGAGCACAAAAGAGCTGTGGAAGCGGCTGGGCTAGTCATATACCCCTAGGAAGCTTAAGTAGCAGGGTCCACGGACAGAAGGATAGGGGTCCTGTCCTCTGTGGTGAGAATCCAGGTTAGTTGCTTGTGATTTTCTGAGGCTACCAGGTCTGAAAGTGCAGGAATGAAGTTGAGTTGACTGTTGCTGCTTCCAGCATGAAGCTCAGTGTCTGCTGCTGTTCGGTTATGCTGTCTGCCAGTGTGATCAGGGATACAGTTCCCATTGTCTGGGTTACACAATCAGAAGGCCCTTTGGAGTGCTACCATTCTGCTGATGTGTTCTTCTCTCAACTCACAAAAGGATTATGAGGTAGACAGTCAAAAGAGGACTGAGAAGAAGTATTTATTGTACAGTGAAAGAAGAAATCAGCATGTATTATTTTGCAATGAAAGCAAACAACCCCCAGGCAGATGAACCTGGGAGGTGACCCCATGGGATGCCATCAGAACTCTTATCTAGAAGTTTACATATGCAAAAATGCCCATGTCTCAGCCATTGTGATCAATTTGTGGTGTGACAAGCAGAAATTTTGACTTAGAAATGGGCTTACAGGAAATCAGGTTAAACTATTAGTTGTAACTTTAAGCAGACAAAAGGTATTCTTTAGAGAGATATGAATATCTTATATCTGGGCAAATAAATTCCACCAATGTAATGAGGTCTTTGTTTGTGGAGCCCGGAGCCCTGGTCTTGACCTTTGCATCGTTTGTCCTTCCCTGAGTCATTGGGACCCCTGCTTTGGCATGGCATTTCCTGGCTGCCTGTCCAGTGCATAGTCCCCCATTTGTCAGAACACTGCCCACATTTCTCTCCCTTTATGGGCCTGAGAACACCCGCTACCTTCCCCTCTCATCCATCACTTTATCCCCTGAGATGTAGAAAACCATCTATCTCTCTGCTTCCAATTACCTTTTTTTCTGCTCTTTGTTTTTACTGTGTTTCCCATAACAGAGAATGTGATATTTAAACTTGGGTGTCTGATTTATTTCACCTAGCATTATTGTGTCAAGGTGCATCCATTTCCTTACAAATAACTCAATTCTATCTTTTTATGACAGAATAATACTCCATAGTATATAAATACCACATTTTTAATCCATTCATCTCTTTGGGTAAATCTCTTTTATTGTTACTGTGGTACAGTGGTGGCTGTTCCTGGTTCTTTTCTTATGTTAATACCCAGTTGGTGTTTGACAGTGTTCTTATTGTCGATTTCCTTTTATTGCCAATGGTGGCATATTTGTTGGCTTGATTAGTCTTTACCACATGCAAATATCTGCTTTGTCTTTGTGCCATCATTTCTGTGGTTCGTTTTCTCCTCTCCATGCAGTGCTGGGAATCAAGCCCCAGAAGAAGGGTTGGCACTAAGGAGACTGTGGAATATTATGTTAAATAGGTTGCAGGGGGCTGCACCCTTCCTTGCACCAAAACACAAACAAGCCCAAACACCCAGTACAGTTACAGATAGACGGTAACTTCTGTGATGCCCCTAATTTAAACTTAACTCAGAATGATAAAAAAATCGTATTAAATGGGGGAAAGCTTTACTTCTAGTATCAGGAACAAGACAGAGGTGTCAGGCAAAAGAAAGAAAAAATGATTTGAATGACAAAGAAAAAAGTGAAAGCATCTCTATTCCAAGATGACTTGATCATTTACATAGATTAAAAGAACATCACCAAAGACCCTTGGAGCTAATAAATTTATCAAAGTAGCAGAACACAAAGTCAACACACAAAATGAATAGTATTCATGTACACTGAAAATGGATCCACCAAAAAAGAAATTAGGAAATTAATCACATTCACAATAGCTTCAAAAAAATTTAGGAATTAACCTAATCAGTGCAGTGAAAAACCTTACTGTAGTTAAGACTACAGTACTTGGAAAAAACAGGTCAGAGAGCATATCAGAAAATGGAAATGCTTCCCCTCTTCCTGGTTATGCAGAATCAATAGAGTTAAAATGACCATACTACCAATCTGACAAAGATTTAGTGCAATCCCAGTTACAATACCAACAATATATTTCACAGAACTAGGAAACAATTTCCAAAATTTGCACAAGAAACAAGAAGACACCAAGAGCAACAAAAAACAATCAGCAACAAAAGCAAGAGGCAACACAGCCCTAGATTTCAAATCATATGACAGAGACATAGTGACAGAAAGGTGTTATTGATAAATCAATGGATAGAGCACAAGATGCAGTAACAACTCTAAGCACATTTAGCCACCTGATCGTTGACAAAGAGGACAAAAACGGACACCTGAGAAAAGAGAGCCTCTTTAGCAAGCATTTCTGGGGTACTGGGTATTATATTTTGTATCTAGATGTCCCCCCAAAGCCCTATTCAGTCACAGATGGGGCTTTTCAGAGGTGGCTGGGTCCAGAGTGTGTGACGCTGACATTGAGGGTGTGATGCTAGCATTAATAGTGTGACACTACTGATTTTGTCCACTGATTGATTGGTTTGGTTTGGTTTTGGATGTGGATAGAGGGAAAGCCTACTCTGGGTGTGAGGGCTTGTATCAGTCAGGGATTTACTAGAGAAATTGATATGACACAAGATCTACAAATGTATTGGCTTATGGTGGTCAGGAAATGAGTCATATGAGGAAGTGTGCAAAGGCCATCTGCACATTGAAGACTGAAGGAATCAGACCAGGGTCTAGAGTTCACTGGAGAGTTCTGTGCAAGTCCATACCAGAAGGCTGATGAGTCTGCAACAGAAGTCTGAAGGATCCAAGGCAGAAGCCCAAGAGCCTGCACCAGAAGCCAGGAGACGAAGTCCAAGCTGAAGGGGAAGACCGGAGCTCTTCCCCAATGAACCAAAGCTCTGTTCTTTCTCATTTCCTTTTATATCATCTAGGCGGTGATCCATTCTAGGGTGGCTCGTCTACACTCTAGAGTGTAGAGTTGCTGAGGCAATTGCTGAGCCAAGTTTAGTTAAGCTTCTAAACTTCTCAGGTTGACATAACCAATCAACCACTACAGTCCACCCCTTGTCATCTTGGCAACCAGACACATTTCTTTAAGCCAATTCCCAGATACAAAGACATGTATCTAATTGCATCTGACATAATATAGCTATCCATTGTACAAACGGAAATGCAATAGTCCCTTTACCCAATTAGAATGTAGTTTTCTTTGGTTGATGCTTATAATCAAACCCTGCTCTGGGTGTGAGGGCTGCCACCCTAAAGGTGTGTACCCAGATAGAATGTAAGGGCTTGAAAGCAGGCAAGTGAGTGTCATTGCCTGCTGCTTCCTTGCTTCATTGCTACTCTGCTGTTTGTTGCCTTCCACCTACCCTGCTTTGCCATGAACTGTTTCTCCCCTGTGGAGCCCCCCTGCCATGCCACCTCACATAGCAACCACTCAAAGTCTAAAAATCATGAGCTACAGTAAACTTTTCCTTCTTTGACTTTGCGTGCTGGCTATTTTGTGTCAGCCATGAGAATGCTACCAAAGGCACCTGTTTATGCCATACAGAAGATTAAGTGTGAACCCTTATGCTCCACATTTTTGTGAAATAAAATCTGAACACACTGAGGACCTAGATCTTAAGACAGAAACAGTTAATCTGCTGGAAAATGAAACAGGTAAAACTCTTAAAGTCATAAGAATAAAAATGGACTTTCTAAATGAAAAGTCCCAGTTGCATGAGAAATAGAAACAAGAATTAACAAATGGAACTGTATCAGATTTAAAAAGCATATAGACAGCAAAGGAAATGACCAATAGAATGAACCAATAAGCTACAGATTAAGAAAATATTGGTCACCTCTTCTTCAGTCAATGGACAAATATATAGAATATATAAACAATACAAAAGAATTAGGCATCCCAAAATAAAAGATTTAATGAAGAATTGGCAGTTGAAATGAGCAGACATTTCTCATATGTAGAAGAAAAAATGGATTATAAGAACATAAAAAAAAATTCAGCATTTTAGGTGTTAGAGAAATACAAATCAAAACAACACAGATTCCATCTTACTCTGGAAAGAATGACTATCATCAATAACTCAAAAACAAATGCTAGCAAGGCTGTAGGGGAAAAGGAACATTTCAACCACTATAAAATTCCTTAGGGAGATTGCTTAATAAAATTAAGAATAAAAATTCATTTCAGACCAGCCTTACCCCTTCTAGATATCATCTTAAAAGAGTGAAACATATTACAGTACATACATATCCTCATTTATAGCATCACAACTCAAAGTATGTCTACACCTCTATGAACAGATAGGTGGATAAGTACAATTTGATATGTACACACAATGGAATACCATGCTGCCTTAACAAAGGATAAAATTGAGGCTTTCATAGGAAAATGACTGCACATTGGGATCATATTGCAAAGTGAAATAAATCAGATAAAAATGATTATATGTTTCATATTTTCTCTTATCTGAGAAATCCAAAGTATAAACATTTTAAAAAGACAAGTTACATATAAAGAGTAGAAAACAGGGAGCTGTCCCTTTGACAGATGAAAAGCTGACACATGGCTGGAGGGAGAGGGGACAGAGGAGAAAGGGAAGTGAAAAAGATTAAGATTTGATATGCACCTGTTTCAACTCCTCACAGTGAATGCTTTCATTATTTATAACGAATGCAGATTCACAGAAAAAGAAAAGGGGAAAATACACAGTTTATGTAGTTTTATTCTCTGGATTCACATTTTCTTATTGAAGAAAGTTCTTGAATACCTTTCTCATCTGTCAGCACTATTTCAAATTAAAGAGATTTAATCAAAATAAGTCTAAATAAGTTGTGCCTTATCCTAGACTTCGTTTGTAGTAGTAAAAGTAAACAAGTAATTATAATAAATGTAGTGTTATTATGTGAGCAAAAATGGAAAGGATTTTGTAGGTGACAACATATTAGTTTGATGTATTCTCAGGATTTCTGAAAAATATGTTAGTGTTTAAGAAGCTACAGATTTGCCTTGAGAATATTTACAACAGTGTAAAACAGATAAACACATAAGGAAATCAGAGAAGAAATATGCAATGCTTCTTATTTGCTGGA
The DNA here is from genome assembly GCA_004027595.1 of Dinomys branickii. NCBI lineage: Eukaryota > Metazoa > Chordata > Mammalia > Rodentia > Dinomyidae > Dinomys > Dinomys branickii. The sequence continues at coordinate 10,779 of PVLD010009969.1, read as the reverse complement.
GCTTAATTTACCTAAAAGTTTGGTTTAGTCACTAAATAGGATGGTAGAACATTTACTTTTGGAACATTTACCTTTGTTTAGTAAATATGACCTAATATTCCAGACTGCACAGGAGGCTACATGAAAATTCTGTTCAGGTCTTTTGACCAGCATTACAGTTTAATTAAAATTGGAATGTTGCAAAGCATACATAGGTAACACACGGTTTTGATTCAACGAGAGACTTATTAAAAAACGTAACTTATTTTAGAAGATAGCAATTTACTTGTAGAAAGAAATCCAGGATGTTAGTAATTATAATCTGTAAGGAATTAAAAGAACTCAGAATTTGATAGTAATAGTAAACATGCCTAGATATTTTTAGATCACTTTCATTCTTTAAATTTTATTCCTTTTTATTTGAAAAATTAAAAAAAACTGACAAAACAACAATGAGGATGAAATCAAAACACTAGATTTTCTATAATACAAGTTGATGTGTTTTTCAGAAATAGTCGATGAATTTCTGTACCTTTGAAAGGCATATCATGACTTCCAAACTGTCATAGTAATTTCAAAAGAGAAAATGTTTTATGTACATTTCATAAACTTTGAAAGGCACACTTGGTTTATACTTTTACAGAAATATTTCAAATGTGTTTAGTAATTGATTTATTATTTAAAGACTTATCTTTAACCGGCCAATGTGTCTCCACCCCTAACTTTATGGGAAAACATCTCCTTTCATGTAGATTTCATTTGTAAACTGCACCTCTCTATTTCAATTTTTGATTATTCTTATTGAGCTTTCATTGTATCTGCAATTCTTTGTAATCTATTAGAAACTCAAGAATAACTCATTAAGGAACACAGTAAATAAGTTGACAAATATTTAATTTTTAGGGTAGTGGTTAAGTTTTTCTTCTTTGCCTATAAGCTGAATAAAGCACCAACTACAGGCACATGAAACAGTGACAGGAAGTCGTCAAAGGCTCGGAATTGTTTTCAACAAAGTATAAGGACCTCTTTGTTCAGTCAAGCCTAAAGTCTCGGATATGTCAATTAACTTGTTGCATGTTGATCATCAAAAAGTAGATATTTTTATGAAGACATTGAGCTGTACTAGTTAGATATGTACGATTCCTTTCATAAATTATATTTTTAAACAGCTGAAGTTAAAGAAAAAGAATCACCACATAAAGTGTTTTCATGAAATTTATGAAGACAACATTTCAAAACAGAAGAGCACAAAAGTAAAATATATCTTGTCATATTATAATTCTTTGAATCAGTAACATCTGAAAATTCACTCTACAAAAGCAAATAAACATGCCATTATATTTTCTATTGGGATATGATGTTAGATATTTCATAATATCTAAATATTTTCCAAGATCACCAACTGAATTCAAATGTTTGTTTTACCAGTTTCTTTTGGACTTAGAATTTTTTCTGGGATACTGTGCATACATTAAAAAGGCACAGCTACTCTTTGTTACTGTATATCTTGGGCAAGATTGCTACAAGAGAAACAAAATAGAAATTATTTTCTGTTCTGTTTCATAATTTAGAAAATGTTATATTGGTTTCATTATTGATGAAATAATATTCATAAACATACATGAGCATCAGTCTACTTTCTAGAGATTTTTTGGATTGACTGACATGAAATTCATATAACCCAAAGTTAAAATTTGTAGCAAACACCTATATGGCATTTTAGTATATTCACAGTGTGTCCCATCCACAATCTGTATCTAGTTCCAAAACTTCCATAAATTTAAAATAAAATCCTTTACCCATGAAGCCATTTTTTCCCATCCTTTCCACCTTCAAGATCCTGGGAACAACAAATGTGATTTCTATTATAATATCTATGGATTTATCAGTTGTTAAATTTCATTTAAATGGCATGATGCTATGTGCACTTTATTTTTTCTTCCTTAACAAAATGTTTTGCAATTTCATCCACACTGTAACATACTCCAGCATTTTTGTCCCTCCGCAGCATTCATTTCACCTGGTGTCTACGCCCACTCTTTATCTATTCATCCAGGCATGAGCGTTTGAGATAGTCCCACCTCTTTACTCTGATCAGTAGTTCTACTCTCAACATGTGTGCACATGTTTAAGAATCCATTGAGTGTTTTGGTGTAATTACCTGTGGGTGAAATTATAAGATAACAGGCTATTTCTGCTTAGCATTTTGAAAATTCGTCAGTTTTCCATCGTGGCCAAGCCATTTCTCATTACCACCAGCAATGTCCTAGTACTCGTTTCTCCACATCTTTACCAAAACTTACTATTATCTGTTATTTTTACTGACTATCCTAGGATCAAACTTGTAAGTAGATATAAAGCTATACCTCCTTCAAATTGAAGTTTGGTTTTTGTTATGTTTGATCATATTAATTTCTTGCACGTGTATATTGAGAATTTGAATATCTTCTTTGTAGAAATATCTACTTAAGTGCCTTGTCAATTTTTAAACTGGGTTATACATCTTTTTTCTTATTTTAAAAGTAAAAGAATGGAAACATATTAACAAACCGATAGCCACTTACATAGTAGCACAAGAACAGTACCAGCAAAACTGTATTATAGACAAGGTGACAGGGAATTAATAACAGTTGTTGTATTACATATTGATAATTTAAAATGTATTCTCAGGAAAACAAAGATAGACTTACAAGATTGATCAAAAAACTAGTCATTAGTTGTTCCTTACAATAAAGCAACATGTCAGTAGTACAGCTATGTTAGCCATCCTGCACATACATACATGCATGTACAATTATCCCTTTTTTCCTTTTCTCTTTCCCCTCATCCCAGCTGTTCTTTACTTTTGAGCAGTTTCCTTTCATTTCACAGTGTTTATCATACCTCCTAATTCACAATCACATTTTCAGGTTCTTACACTAGTGAGACAATACGTTGCTTACACAGGCATGTCTGATCTATTTTACTTATGAATATTTGTGTGTATACCCTAGAAACCCAACTGCTGTCAGCTATGTGGTTTGAAGTTCTTTTCTATAGTTCTACAGGTTGAAATAATCTCAAGTTTCATGGAACAGAGTTGAGTGACTTCAGTCAATCCCTCACTCCAGTCTAATTTCTTTGACAGTATAATTTCTTTAAGTGTGAGTTAATCTTTTTAAAATGTAAAATATTGATAGATGAACATCAATCCTCAAATCACATGATCTTTAAAAAAAACTGAGTCCCTTTTCATAAATTCGTTTCACCTGTGATTAAGTACTGATTCTAATCTTTTCAGTGAAACTGAAATTACCAAATCACCTGAAAAAGACAAAAAAGACAGCAAAATAAAAATAAAATTGCCAAATCACATTTAGGGTGTTGGTTTTGGAGAACTTCACTTCAATATATGCAGATGATTCAAGAATTTGCATTCTTTGCTGTTCATGTAGGTTTCACTTTCAATTAGAAACTGCTTGGAGAGATAAGCCTTTCTTTCTGATCTCTATGTCACCACAGCAATATCACCATTTTGTTCATGGGTCTTGTTGCATGCATTCTGAAGTGTCTCCTTATTCCTCTGTGTCTGAGCTTTCTGCTGTGATTTCTGTTCTACTGAAACAGTCATATTCTAATTGATTACGCCTTTCATACTACTACTAATTTCTCAGGTCTTCATTGTGAGCATTAAAAACATAATGAAAATGCCTATTAGGTTGCTTGCCACCAATTTTAGTTCTGTCAAGAATAAATATATTATTTTGATAAAACTGCATGAAGTATCCATGGTACAGTACTTACAACAAAAATGCTGTATTATTGTATTGATGTATGACTAACTTTTGAGATATTTAATATTCTAATATTTAATACAAATATCCTCTCAGTGACTAACAGACACATAGATTGCCTATCTTTGAGGATATAGAATGTTTGAGAAAATTATTTGGTGTGCCTCACTATTGTACCTGTCACCACTTTTAATTAAAAAAGCATTGAAGCATGACTAAAGTGTGCTTGGTAAAAAACAGACCTATTTTAGTTCAATTGCAGTACACATTTAGCCCAATGGAGTCAGCCCATGCAATTACAGTACAAAAACAGCTCCAGCACTGTGGAGCTTCACATTCCAATCTCAAAGCATGTGGATATAGGGAACCAAATATCACATATCTGTGTGGACACAATCAGCACCAGTGGATTCCCTAACCCCACCTAAATACCTGTCGTGAAACCCTTTCACTAGTCTCGGGAAAATTAAATACTTGGAGAAATAAAAATGAATAGTAATTCAGTTTTCTCTAGTATCCCAGCAGAATTCAGTAAATGCAACCACTCAGACTACCACAGCATGGCTGAAATGAAATGCTGTGTTTGAATTTTAATAGGGCTGTGGATACATGTTCCTGTGCATTGTGAAGTGGGATCTAAAAGGTTCTCCTGATGTTTCCCAATTCTGTGAAAAGTTTCACTTAACAGATTCACTTCCATCAACATTTAATTGCTATAAGAAAGTGAATTGAGGTACTAATATTTGAGGAGCTGAAGTGTGCTGAATATTTTTTGAGAAAGGAAGGTAAATGCTTTGCCAATCTCTAAAACAATAAATCAGAAAACAATAAAATAATTAAGCCTATTCATCTTGATGGGTAGTTATTTCCATTCCTAAAAAAGGCCCATAAAGAAACTGAAAAACTGCTTTTAATGATGGAAAAACAAGCTGAAACTAGCAATCACTAATTGATAAAACTCTATGAGAGTTTTATACTATACCCTGGGGAAAATCTGAGTTGATTTATTCCAGTCTTTATAAGAACAGTAACAAATTAATGTGTATAAATATGATATCTCATTCAACCTTGACCACACTTCTAAAAGCCAGAACTGTTCTGCGTGTGAGATAGTATCCACGCTGATAAATGAACTGAATTTCTCAGTAAAACTTGTGACAGGTCCAAAAATCCAATCTTTTGGCCATAAAATCTGATTTTGCCTAATACTATTTTAATTAGTTAATTGTTGTTACCCTTAAGTATCTTGTCAGTAAAAAAGAAAAAGCATCTTTAAAAATCCTCATAGTGTGTATGACCCTAATGTATTCTGTGTCTTGAACACTTAATCTTTTTGTTACTCTTATACTATAGAGTTAACATTGCAATCTCCATCTAACAACACACAGACAGGCTAACCTTACAGTACCATCCAAGGTTGCTAGAACATTAGGAAATTAAATTTCAAATTTTAGACTCCTGGTTTTCAAAGTCTGTTCTTTCCAGACTTACCTATAGTAATGACATAAATAGATGTTAACTACTGACCATCCTATCATATGAATTTATGTTGAATTACCTATTGGGGAAATAATTGAATCTTGTTTAGTTGCCGAATAACGTTCATTGACATCTCATTTTCTAGCTGACTCTATAGATGTGTCATTATGTTAGATATATATCTGGCAGCAATCTAAATATAGATTTACAAGGGAAAAGATTGATGGTGAATGGTAATGTAAATATGTCCAATGGGAAGAAATTCTCCAGCAGAGCACTAGAAGTGTAGTGCTTGTTAGACAGTTGGAATAATTTAATCATACCTTCACCCATCCAATGGTTGAGACATATTTCAACTTTTGGTGAAGATATTGTGAGACAAAAACTTTGAAAAGGTCCTGTGTTCACTTCCCAATATTGAAAATCAGAAAAGAAAATTAAAAGCAGGGATAAATAATAGAAGACATCAATTTTTAGTGTAAGGAGGTAAATTTCTTCAGTGGCAATATAGGATTCGTTAATGAAAAACAAATGAGAGACAGACATAAGGACTGATAAAACATTTACACAAATTCGAGAGTAAAAAAGACTTTTTTCAATAGAAAAAGGAAAGATGGGCAAGAACGTATGTAGGTCATTTAATATTAGAAGATGGTGTGTCACATTACTCATCATACATGTTGGGGCAAATCAAAATGACAACGTGGAAATAATAAAGAGATAAGGAATTTTCATTTCAGACTGCAATATTGCATCATCTAAGAATAGCATCCTTTACTCTTCAGGAGCAGGAATTTTAAAGGAATTTCTGTATTATTTCCCAGGAAAAATTCAAGTTGATGGCAGTTATCTGTCTACAGATCTATGACTGTATATATCTATCTGTTTATCTATCTACCTATCTACCTACAATGTATAATAAATATTTTACAATATGGTAAAAAAGCCCACATCACCAGAACAGAATGAGTATATTCTGAGCAAGGGAGAGTGTTTTGAAAGTGATAAATGGCAATGTGTCCTTTACTGAAATATTGTTTTTAATTTAATCATTCTCTGTATTTCTTTTATCACAACTCATCCACCATTCCTGGCAATTTCTCTAAAATTAAAATATTATGGTTTTTTATCACCCACTTTATCTGCTGAATCTTGCACTATGAGGGTCTGGCTCTTCTACAAAGTCAAAATGATGCTGGAGGGAAAGGTTTGAGATTGATCAGGACATGGAGGCAGCTGTGACACTATGACTAAAGATAGTCCTGCAAGAGGACTTCCAGAATGGCTTAAGAAAGCGGCACAAATGATGGGATAAGAGTGTTCCAAACAAGTGAGAGTATTATGTGGGAGGTGAATGACAGTGTGCCTTTTACTGTAATAATTTTTATAGTTGAAACATTAATGGTATTTTTATCACTACAAATGTGCGTGTATAGGTATGTGTGTTGATGGGATACTGTAACATAGATTTCTTGACTTTTTGCATTTTCAAGGGCACGTGGGATAGGGACTCCATGTTTCACTTCTGAATTCCTGTTATGCTTCCCTTCATGTCACAGCTGTTGGATGTTCTGTCCATGTATATTTTGATAAAATCATCCATTTGTTCATTAATATTCTCACACACTTGTTTATTAATTAAGAATATATCTCACAATCAATATATGCTAGAGACCATGCATAGTCAAGAAAAATAAAGAGAGGGAATCTACCTCATGGAGGATAATTTACTCTTTCTATTAATTGGGATGTATAATCTGACAAAAGACACATTGCTAGAGACTCTTCCCAAAGTGGCGGGACTTTTAAAGATGTTCAGATTAGATCAGTAAAAACCTATAAGCTCAAGTGTTCTTTTGCTTTTTGCCCATGCTATTTCTTTAGCTACAAATTCACTAGTAGAAATTTTACTTACCCATTCATTAACATGAAAAATGCTACAATTTTCTAATGTACTAATGAACTAGGATTTTCTGCACAGTTTTATGGCAGGAAACATAAGACTAAAATTGTTCCTGTATTAAATGACCCACTGAGTAGATCTAGCAGTCATTTTCTTATTCATGTCCCTGAATCCAGGGCTCTGGGGAAAATTAAAATTATTTCAAAAACGGAAAAAGAGAAACATATTTAAAGCAGTTGGTTTGCTTTTGAATGCGTGTTCATGAATCTAGATGAGCATAGCATGAAGGACTTCAGTAAATCTTCCCAAACTGATGTTACTGTGGTTATTGTATCCCCGGCCTTTTGTATCTTCCTTAGAGAAAAATACTTTGCAAGTGTTTTTTTTTTTTTTTTGTCTTTATTTTTACTATTAACAAATAACCACTACAAACTAGATCATCCTTGCAGTCCAGTCCTTCATCAGGAGAATTTCACACAAGCAGACCTTTCTTGGAGAAGCAGGGGATCTGTTTGACGCTACAGCGAGCTTTTCTCCTCCCTGGCTGCCCTTTCCGGAAGGGGAGCTGCCTCTTCAAACACACGTGGAACCACTTTTGTTTGTAACTGCTGTGACCAATAATACTCATTTTCACTTTTACAGACTCCTTAGTAAAAGGAAAACAGCATGTTTTCATGGTGCGTTTGCAAGGTAGTGCGCTGAGAGAGATTTATTGCTAGAAAGAGTTGAGTCCCAGGATTTCTGAGAGCCAGAGGGCAATGCAGATGCCCGCAGAAGGATTCAGTCACGGTCTCAGATGGCCTCCTTCAGTATGCTATGACGGGCTCGGGCATCCCCGTGGAAGGCGTCTGTTCACCATCTTGAGAAAACATGTGGCGTTCAGAGGGACACTCTGACGACAAGGATGGCTACTGAACGGCTTCTTTCTGCCTCGCTGCGGCGCTCATTTCTCATGGCTGCTGTTTCAGGCGTTGCAGGTTCGCTTGGCCTCCCCAGCTGGGTTCGTCTGGCTAGCAGTGGGAAATCATTGTAAATTTTTAAAGCTACGTTTAAATAGTTTACTTGTTATGAGGAGACACAGAAATGTCTTTATAATTTTCTTTAAAAAACTAAGAAAAATATATTGAAATAATGTAAAGAGATATATGTCCTGGCTGCACTCTAATGTTTACACTGGGAGTCATTAGCTTTTCATTAAAACACTTCATGTAGAGAAACCGCTTCATGGACCATCGTAGTTCACATGATGTACTTCTGCTACAAAAAGGTATCAGAAAGAAGGTATTTTGAATCTAATTTTTTACAAACATAAAGCCCTCAGCAAGAAAAGAACTGTTCTAGTACTGAAATAGTGTGTTGTCCCAGGGGGAAAGATAAAGTAGACTTGATTCTTCATTCAGGAATCATATATCAAAAGAAGTTTCATAGTAAATGAATGAAGCTTAGTGACGTAGCGACATAATACGGGGCTGCGTATGTATTATATAGCATATGTATAATACATGCACTGTAATACATGCACTACATACTGTATAATAAATTGCAGTGTAGATCATATAGTATATAGTATACAATATAGTATTGTACGTGTGTCATATAAAGTATATACTTATATAGTATACGTGGTATAGCACTCTACTGTCTTACACTTATGCAGTTGTATTATGCAGATATACATGCTGAAATATATATTCTAAAAAACACATCATATAAACATAGTTGACTGCTATATTTATCACCTTTCAGCCTAGTCTACTAAATTGTACTTAATGACTATTAAATGTGAATGTGGTTTTAAATACCTGTTCATCATATTTTTAGGACTCACATTTTTATTTCATGTAAAGCATGTCGGTGTGACAAGATTATTAAAATTATTTAATTTTACTTAATGCAATATGTTCCCTGAGATTTTCACTGATCTTTCATATATCAAATGTTTGAGATTCCTTGATAAAATAATGCACAAATCAAGTTAGTCACTTTCCCATTAATGTGGCAAAAAATACCCAGAATGAACAAATTAATGGCAAAAGGTGTACTTTGGATCATGGTTCAAAAGTTTCATTTACTTGGCCCTTGTGCACTAGGTTTGTGCAAGATGTCATAGGAGCACATGGAGAAAGAAGCTTGTTGATCTCACAGCCCCTGGAATCAAAGACAGAGAGGAATAGTTGAAGTCTCAGTGCCCTTCCATGGCTACGTCACAGTTCCCTGATTTCTTTCCACTGACCGTACCTATTAAACCCTCAAGGACTGTCCAGTAATGCCACAGGCTGGTGACCAAGTCTGCAAGACATGCATTTTTGTGTACGTTCAAAATCTAAACTGCAATCCCCAGTACTGCAAAAAAAAAAAAAAAAAAAAATCTAAACTGCAGTGTACATGTCTTCATGTTTCCTTCCTTCCTTTTAAACTCAGTAAGTGGTTTCATTCAATTTTTAAATAGTTGCCAACTTTATCAATGAACATTGAATTTCTAAAATATTGTACCCCATATTAATTGAAAATAAGTTATAAACAAATTATGTGCTTCATTTCTCTTTCTCAGAAATTCCTAACAAACTAAAACATACGTATGTTTTGTGAACAATTTATGAACCTTCTTAAAGGCAACCTCTGTGTATGCCTTTAACATTTTTCCTGGCATTTCAGTATATCATACTAGCACTGGTGAGTGGAAAACAGTCTTTGACATGCTAATATAATCATCCCTTTTCTTAGGTATGAACATGACAAAGAGACTATAACACACACATTCAGAAATTAGCACCCACAGCCCACTACCTGAACAAAGCTAAGCCTTGAATGTTTAACTTTGAAGTGCCAAATATTCAGTCTCACGTATTAATTGTCAAGTCCCCACAGTTGCAGCCCTGTTAATGAGATCAAATTCTCTATGGCTCAAATCTTGCTCAGAGTTGAAAATCTTCATGGTACTAAAGGGCTGGCATGTATTTAAATGTGTTCTCCAGCTGGCAGCCTGTCTCTCTCTCTTACTGCAGAGTCACTCTTGGCTCAAGCTTTTCTGACTTCCTTGTCTCTGTCATTTCTCACTTGTTACCCAGAACAAAACCAGTCGCACTACAATGGGCAAAACACTCTTTGTCTGTCTCAAGGCGCTTTCCCTATTATTTGAAATTTCAAAGCTCATTCTAAACACATCCAAGCATCTACTCAGCCATTTTCACAAAGCTGTGCATTGTGCGACACCTTTATTAAAGCAGCCATAGTAGTAGTAAATGCCTCACCCCTCAGAGAATTTGCAAGATCACAACCTCATGGTGTACACAGAGAGTTTAGATGATAATTTCAATATTCCTTTCTGTACATTTATTAAATACGAATTTCATCTGCCATGGGGCTGCCCAATTCTCTAGTATGATTATAGCCATCTGGAGCATCTCCCAAACCTCATTAGTTTTTAACTAACCAAAATAGTTTAGTGTTTTCGGCAAGAGGCAAGCCAGCTTTTCCAGCACCATTTATTAAACAGGCCTTCTTTTTTCCAGTGGGTTTGGTTGACCCCTTTGTCAAATATTAGGTAGCTGAGTGGGTTTTTTGTTGTGGTTGCATCTTCCAGTCTGTTCCATTGATCCTCAGGTCTGTTATTTAGCCAGTACCAGGTTGATTTTATTACAGTTG